>JAJKFI010000171.1:304021-329957 GCA_029204185.1 Lerista edwardsae | reverse complement strand
CTCTCTCTCTCTCTCTCTCTCTCTCTCTCTCTCTCTCTCTCTCTCTCATATTTCCTGTCTTTTACCTCCTACATGAAAAGGCTCTGTCGCTCTGCAGTCATCTGATTTTGCACTTTCCTCATTTGGAGTACAAGCTGGCTTTCATTTCTAGCGGATTCTGTCATTTCCGTTAGGCCCCAGTTTGAGCGGATGCCAAAACCAACAGGTGATCCCTCTAGCAGCAGCACAGCAGGAAGTAGGCCATGCATGCATGAGACAGTTCACCGGAGGGGCTGTCTGGCTCATCTCCATCTCTCTGTATAATTAACGCATCGAACCCCACCTCCCTCCCTACATACTGTGAAGGAAATCTGTGCAGAGCAGCTCAGTTGCAGCAGGCAGCCTCCAAAGAAGGAGAATGTAGATAACTGAATGGTAGTGGAATCAGAGCTGCTCCAGTGCAGGGTTGTTCTGCAGTCTTTAAGGGAGGCGGCAATTGGTCCTTTTTAAGGAGGTGAAACCAAATTATATTAGCTACTGAAAAAGAACGTCCTCTCAATTACCCATTACAGATTTAAAAAGAGAATTGCAGAGTACTGATGCGCAAATCACATTATTAAAATTGGTTTAATGTGAGAGGACAATTCATTTCAGGACAATTCATTTGCTTTGTTGCTGGGTGTTTTAATTAGGGTCTTGGGCATTGGTTATATGGCTCTGACAAACTATGTATCATTACCTGAAATTGGAGTGAAGAAGAGAGTCAGACTCAGAAGAAAAAGAAAAACACCAGGAGTTTGAATTGTTCCTTGTGCTTAAATAGGTGCTCTAAGTTAAAGCAGTACAACAGTGACTTAGAGCGCAATCCTAACCTGGAGTTAGGCCGGCACAGTTAGGCCAGCAAACTTTGGCCCGCAACTAGGGACACCGTAAAGTATGTTTGGACCACTCTCAGAGTCAGAGAAGCTAGCACACAGACGTGTGCCTTCCCCCTGACACTAGGAGTAGTCCAAACATGCTTTGCAGTGGCCCTGGTGCTGGCCTAACTGTGCTGGCCTAACTCCAGGTTAGGATTGCGCTCTCACGTGGTTGCTCATACTTCAGTCTGGTAACCTGTATTTGTTAGACTGACAGCGCAATCCTGTAATGGACGTAGCACTGACGCAACAGCGCTACGTCATTAGCGCTAATGTGGGGGCACCGAGCAGCATCCCCGCATCAGTGCTAATGCTCTGAAGCCAACACTATGAGTAGAATCGGCTTCAGAGCACTGATGGGGAGCCTTCCTCGTGCCATCCGAAGCTGATCGGCACGAGGGAGGAACCGTCCCATTCCAGGACAAGGATTATGGGGGGGGGGAGGTTGGAGCGGGGCATGGGCAGGCTCAGGAGGCATCCTAAGCCCACTCGGGAGGCTCTGCGGCCCCAATTCGGGCCACACAGTCTCCTTGGATCTGCACCCACTATTTAGTCCTGGGGTAGGTGCCAGCCTGCCCAATGGGCTACTCGGATCTATGCCTGCTGTATAGCAGGCACAGACCTGAATTCCCTGCGCGGCCCGGGGATAGGGGCTTGAATGCCGCCTAATGGCTGCATCCAAGCTCCACCCCTCCCTGGGCCAGACCGCCTCCCAGACAGACCTCAGCCTGCCCTGTTAATTACAGATACCAAAGTACACTGAAACCATAATCAAGATTTCCATAAATGAGGCTTCCTCTCAACTGACCTATGGCTCAATCCTAACTGCCCGCATGGTAATGCAATGGTGCCAACATAGAATACACTGTTCAACCATGAACCATGAGTTTCAACCATGTTGAGGCCTCATTGGAGGAACATGTGGATTTCTATGCTCCATGTAGGAATCCATTGATCTATTTTGATGATTTTCTTTTGCTGTATGTTAGAAAAAAGAGGTGTTCCACTGCTGTCATTTTCACATAATGAACCCTGTTTGCTATACTGTCATGTTTTATCTTTCCATCATTGTGAAATCAATGAAGATTTGGAAAAAAAAAAAAAAGAAATTTCAGAACGATTTGGTTACCTATTAACCAGAGGCATACCAGAGTGAAACCGCGCCCATGGCATGCAACGTCATGACGTTGTGATGTCATAATGTTGCAGGGTGTGGCTTCTGTCTGCCATGTCAGCTAACATGGCGGGCAGAAGCCAAGCCCCCGCCTCCATGTTTTGCCCGAGCAGTGGCCAGGAGATGCCGCGCGCCTCCCCGATTCACAGAGCCGGAGAGGCGCGCGGCTTCCCTTGGCTGCAGCTCGGGTTTTGCCCGAGCAGCGGCCAGGAGGATGCGCGTGGCTTCGAGCAGCGGCCAGGAGACGCTGCGTGCCCCCGGCTCTGTGAACTGGGGAGGCGCACGGCGTCTCCTGGCCACTGCTCAAGCAAAACCTGAGCTGCGGCCAAGGGAAGCTGCGCGCCTCTTCGGCTCTGCGAACCAGGGAGGCGTGCAGCTTCTCCTGGCCGCTGCTCGGGCACTTTTGCCTGAGCAGCGGCCAGGAGACGCCACGCGCCTCCCCGGTTCATAGAGCAGGGGGTGCGGCTTCCCCGGCTACTGCTCAGGCAATTTTGCCTGAGTGGCGGCCAGGAGACGCCAGCACCTCCCCGGTTCTGGGGGGGGGTGCCGGCATCTCCTGGCCACCACTCGGGCAAAACTCGAGCTGCGGAAAGCCGCATGCCTCCCCAGCTCTGCGAACCGGGGGCACACAGCTTCCCTCAGCTGCGGCTCAGGCTTCCTCTAGGCGTTGTGTGGGGGGATAAGGGCCTGGAAAATGGCACCCATGGCTCTTGCCACCCCTTGCTACACCCTAGATATGCACCTGCTATTAACCCTTAATAGTTATATTTAGAAGCAATGCAATCAAAAATATCCCTGCTAACTGGGCAAGAGGCACTTTTTCCAGTGGTGCTCTTATAATTAGCAGGGGGAGAGTAATTATCCCTCTTCACCCCAGCTAGTAGCTGGTGCTGGTGGTGTTTTGCATTTTTTAGATTGGGACAGGAAACTATGTAACTTTATTATTACTATTTGCCTGTAAACCGCTTTGTGAACTTTGTGTTGAAAAGTGGTGTATAAATACTATTTAAGTGATGATACCACTTGGAATGGAGACCTGATTATTCTTAAGCAAAGACTGAACAGGGGAGGTGGAGAACTAAACATGTAATGCCTGCAAATTCCTTACTTGGAAAAAGGGAACTAAGAATGATAATATGGAAGCTGTAATTTAACCAACTACAATGAGACTAGGATTCAAATAACCTTGAATGGCTGTTTCGCACTTGTAATAGGAATACTTAGTGTGCTTTTAGAACTTTTACAATATATCACTCTATTGAACTAAAACAGTGGTTCTCAAACTTTAGCACCGGGATCCACCTTTTAGAATGACAATCAGTCTGGGACCCACCGGCAGTGATGTCATGGCTGAAGTGCTATCGATGTGATGAAACTTGCTCCTTTCCTGAGTTGGGTTTATTTCTCAGCCATTTTCCAAAAGCAGAGTGAATCAGAAAGAGAAATGTCTATTTACAACCTTGACACAAGCAAAACAACCACACAGCCCTCCCCATTTCCAGCAATCCAGCTTCCCATATTTTCAATATGGCTGCCTTAAGGTGCTTTGTGACCAATCTAAAATTGGCTCGCAACCAGCAATGGGATTCACAAACGACCTGGGGGGATGCTGGGCGGGACGTACGCGGAACTCCCGTGCCAGTCCGTTCCGCCCCGCCGCCTTCCCCGCCGCCGCACTGGCCGCCCAGGCCTCGGAGGGGGCACCTGCTCGCCTGGGGGGCCCCCCGGGTGCCCGGGCACGCAGTGGTGGGGCGTGCCAACCGGGGGCAGCGGGCCCGGTGGCGGGGCAGAACAGTCGGGCTGCCGATCGCACGGGCTGCCAATCACGGGCTGCCAATTACACGTATGTCCCGCCCAGCATTCCCCCAGGTCGTTTGTGAATCCCATTGCTGCTCGCAACCCACTGGTGGGACCCAACCCCCAGTTTGGGAACCATTGAACTAAAATATTTTGTGGCAGTGATGAAGCCTATGGCATAAATTTGCTGGACTTGTGGAATATTTACAGATATTTTGTCTGCTGAGGGAAATTAACACATTTTAAATAACAATCATGACACTTCAGGTTTGGAAGCTGAAAGGAAAGGAAAATGGAAGACAATGTGGGTGTGGGAATGTCATGCTGAGCACCTGCATTTTAAAATTTACCATTACGTGACTGCCTGGGAGAAAGATAGGCTGAGAGCTGAGGAAAGGGGCAAGGTCTTAGAAAGGAAGTGGCTGTTCGAGGGGAGCTGGTACACTGGGTGCCAGCGAGTTGTGAGCGAAGCATAACTTGCCAAACCCATGAACGCTGAGACGGTCCTGCAGGGTTGGTCCAGGAAACTCTGTGAGGTGCAGCTTTTGCTGTCTGCACGTCACTATGATGGAAAAAGCATCACCTGATCAAATTCTTAATCTATGCAACAATTAGACCATCTCAGGATCTGGGCTTATAAATTCTCTAGGGCAGCAGTTCCCAACCTGGGGGTCACAACCTCCCCAGGGCTGGCGTCCATGTTTGCTTTTTGGATACTACCCCCTTGAGGGAATCAACCTGACTGGAGGCCAGTAGATGCTGTTAGTATGGCACCTCTGGGTTTTGCTGCTGCTGCCACCAAACACAGGTAAGTTAACATTATTATTATTTTTAAAAACAACTTACTCATGTTTGCTGGTGGCAGTGGTGGCAATGAAACCCAGAAGTGCCATATTAACAGCATCTCCTGGTTCCCAGTTGGGTCTTCACCCTCCTTAAGGGGGTAGTGATGCTCTAGGGACCAAGGGCCTTATAAACATTGTAGGGATAAAGAGCTGAAATTTCCAGATTGGGTTGGACTAGTCTCCCATTGTGAGATCTGGAGAAAAGGCAAGCTGAGCCTCTTCAATGCAGCCTGGGAGATTAGAAGAGTGAGCAGCAATCTTGGCTCTCAGCTTTGCTCCCCTCCTCTGCAGCTTTATCTTTGGAAGGGTAAACCCTCCTAGACTGGGCCTGGATCCTCCAGGAATCCATATGAATCTCCCAATTACAACTGACGCCCCTGAAGATTTTAACGTAGTCAAAGCCTAATGATAATACCTCATGTTTAGAGAAAAAAAATCTTCAGTCAGAATTGCCAGCCCTAGAAGCTAGAAGCTGGTGGGTGAGGTCCGTACCCCTCCTTCAGAGCTTTGGTTTGTAGACAAGCTGCAATGGTGGCTTATGCTTGTTTTTTAAGGCACCTTTTTGCTAAAAAAACCTGAACTTCATTCTCTTTCAGTTTAATTTGAAAAGTCATTTAAAGGCAACGTCTTCATCCCAGCGGGTTAATCTGTATCAAATAGCTTGTGTTGAGCATACAATAACAATATATAATTAGGCACAATTTTGAGTGGAAATATTACAGCAGTTATTAAAATCAGTGAAGTGCAGCACCACTGATTAGGACATAAAGAACAATTGTCAGATAAGAATGCTGTGTAAGGACAGCAGGGATGGAGAGGATTTGGGGCAATACAAATGTTTTTGCTTAGAAGAGTCAGAGATTCCCAGTCTGACAGGAAGTGATTATAAACATGGGCAAACATCATGACCCACAGATCACATAATTTTTAAGCTTAGCTGTGTCCTGCCCCTCTCCTAGAGAATCACCAACCGATATTGTGCTGTTTATTTCATGTCTACGTCATTACCATGCGAGTCATCTCAGCCCAGGGGCATAGCTAGGTCATTTGACACTCAGGACACATAAATTTTTGACACACACCTCTGTATACAACAAAATTATTTTCAGTAATATTCATGATATTAAGGGTGCAATCCTAACCTGGAGTTAGGCCAGCAAAGGAGTTAGACCGACACAGTTAGGCCAGCAAAGTTTGGCTGGCACAGGAGCCACCGTAAAGCACGTTTGGACCACTCTTGGAGTTAGAGAGGCCAGCACACAGATGTGCACCATCTTCCCTGACTATAACGTTGTTTGCATGGTTGCTTATAGTAAGAATTCTTAGTATTTACATAGGATTTTATTTTTAAAAAATAGCCGAAGCACTTCACATACATTATCTCAATAATCCTTATAAGAACACTGTAAGGTAGGCCAGTATCATTGCCAAATTAATTTGGCCTCAGATTTATTTAATGTAAATTAATTTGAGATTAAAGCAGTTTAAAATGGACAGTAAAATGGACATCATCCCAAAAATAATGGCCATTCGGTGAGGCAAATGACAAAGTTCACTGCTGAAGCAGGTTAAACTGTACAGCACACGATCCCATGAGGCCTGAATTCAAATCCCTTCTTTCCCCAGAAACTCACTATACAATTCTCTCACCTGTGTCACAGGGCTCTTGTGAAAGTAAAATGCTGCAGCCTCAGGTGTGTAACGCTGAGATCTTTGGAGAAAGGATGGGATGCAAATATGATAAATATTAGCTGCCCTGAGCTGCCAGGATGCCCGAGCGAGCCGTGGTAGCCAGGCAGCTACCACTGCGTCCCGTGGCAACCAGGCAGCCACAGGGGCTCCACGGGAGAAGGGGACAGGCGAGTGGTCTGCTTGCCTCTGTGCCAGCTATTTAGCCAGCGCAGAAGCAAGGGCCTCTGTGTAGGGCCACATGGTCCTACACAGAGGTTGGGATCAGTGGTGAATGTCCCCTGCTCCGCCCCTCCCCTGCCCAGTAACTCCTTCCCGCCCAGAGCCCCCACAACACCGGTGAGGAGTAACTTTACCTCGCACCAGCGTCATGTCGCTGCCTCCAGGCGGCGAGGTTGATGGCAGTGCCACAGCATAGGCGATGAGCTTATCACCAGCTCTGCACGTGTCTTGTGGGAAGTTTACAACACCAGCTCGGAACGGTACGCTCATACTGCTCATCTAAGGCCCACACCATTGGGCCCTAAATGTTGACAAATAAGTCTTAACTAGACCCACCGAGGCAGAAAAGAAAACAGCGTAGTACAGGCATGCATAAAAATATCATCTCGAAATACTGGCATGCTTTTTTTGGATTGTATTGTGCTTCAGTGATGTTCAAAATCTCCAAAGGTCAGCAACAATCAAGGCTAAATTGCTTGAACACAAAGGTAATAGAATTATCTCATTACACTGATCGCCCATTTTCATTGCTAATCCAGTGTAGTTTAACTTCACCCTCGCCGCAAGATTGTCTCTCTGTTTTTTTCCCCCCAACCATGTAATAATAGCCTCAGCAATAGACGCTCAGACCGAGAACCATCTGGCTCCTCTGCTTCAAAGGTGCAAAAGGCAGTGCAAAGAAAATTGATTGGCAGTTATGCCCATATTAGGAAGAGACCTTCCCTGAACTAGATGAAACTGGAGGGAAGTAAATACTGGCTTAAATTCTCTTACAGGCCTCTGAGAATTGAGGATGGATGGCATACTTCAGAAAAGACATGATATTCTGTTATGTTCAGCCTATGCCACCTATTTTGGTTATTTTGGCCAAAGAACACAGATTTTGGGTCTTCAGTCTGTCCTTTGAAGAAGAAAACTAATATTGCGGTGCTGTCATCCTGTGTCGTAGCATGATGTCACAGTATTTGTATTGGGATAATATCACCATATAAGTGCTGGTTCATATGTTTTGAAGTCCTCCAATTGGAGTACAGGAAACTCATAGTTTACACGTGTTTGATTTTAAGAATAACACTCTTGTATAATTAAAAACGAAGCCTAATTTATGCTGGCAATTTTTGGGGGATCACAAGGTCAAACTTCCCACACATTCCTGCACATTTGAGGGTCGATATGGTTTAAGGGCAAGCATTGAGAAGGACCCTAATGAAGGCAGACTAATCAGACAGGTTAAGAGACGGATGCAGCAGAGGGCAGGGTGCTTTGGTGAGCAGTCAGCTGTGGCTTGGTTGTGCCAATGTGGGAGACCAGCCCTGCAGGGAAGGTAGCAGGTAGACTTAACAGTGTGGATACATCAGCTCATATGTTGTTCTATCATTTACCAGTATGAAGGGTCAGTTGGTGTGCAGCTCAGTCCTTAGTTTCACTTATCTGGAATATTGACAGAAATCTGGATATTATGATGTATGCACCTTCCCAAGTCAGCCTGCCTCTTTTTGTTCTCATTTTATCTTGTTCACATTTCTATGGCTTTTATAGGATTAGTCCACAGAGGTGTCAGTGTGGAATTGGTGGGGACCAGAGCATGTACAGTTAAGTATAGCAAATGAAAGTACAAAATCACTGCAGTGTAAATGTTTTGCTTATCTAGAGAGACTTGAAGAGACGCAATTAGTTACATACGTATTAAGAGATCTAGCAGAATGGGGCTGTGCTGGGCTGGCTAGCCTGGGGGAGAAGTTATAAAAAATTTTTTTTAAGTGCTGCTCCTAGGAATCCCAATCTTCTGCCTCACCATGCAATTCCTATGAAACAGCCTCCCTACCTTTTTATAAAATCTGTTTGTCTTTTATTGCATTTATACCCTGCCTTTCACACCTGTGGAACTTGGAAATGTATCTATGAACAGGGCTATTCTGCAGGCACTGATCAGACCTGCTTAGCATCAGCAAGGTGATTTCAGGTCATAGCCCTAATGTTGCAATTTCCTGTGGAAGCTTTTGATTACGCAAAGGTCTCTCAATGGTTGGAAAAGATAGTTCTTTAATCTGAGTGATATTCATTAGCTTCTGACGCTAGACAGCATTGTCTTTCATTGGACCACAGCAGTACCAAAATTGTTCCTTTCTTTTCTAGCTGCTAAAAGATGGTGTGCATCTAACAGAACATACTCATATTCTGACTTTTTACTGGGTTGCTTAGCAAATTATTGTTGCATCCATAGGATCATGCATGAGTTCTATATAATGTTTGCATCTACCTTCCTTGTAAAATTTGCAAAAGGTTACAGTTAGGCCAGGTTTCTGGTCTTGTTTCTCGTGCCTTCAAAAAAAAAAAAAAAGACATGAGTAAAAGTTTTTTGTAAGAACAATTAGAGTCAACAATTATGGCAAATGAAATCTGTTAATACACACAGTAGTCTTCTCTGTATGGGAGGATGTCACTATATAGACTATTTAAAAGACCTCATTGTCTAGAGACAATTTCCTTGTTGTACGATGACATTTCATCTTCAAAAGAGCCTTTCTCTTGATCAGAAAAGAGTGCTATCTGACTCAGGTATTCAAGAGCTGCTTTGTGAACCTACTCAGCTTGTGCAATCCGTGACAAGTTGAGCTTCTCTCTCTCTCTCTCTCTCTCTCTCTCTCTCTCTCTCTCTCTCTCTCATTGTCTAGGATTGTAACATAAAATAAGAATCCTTATTCCATCGCTCCATCTATTCTATAATTCTGTACAGGATTAAGGAGTGATTGGAACATTATTGTATGTTTCTTTTCATATGCCTGATATGACATACATACTGTAGGATTGGGCTGTAAAAGTCCTTCAGGCGTTTAAAAGTGCTTTAGTTCACACTAAAAAGTCATTTAGTTCACACATGCATATGATTTCTCATCACTTGATTTGCAGCTTAAATGTGTGAAGTGGCTCCATAGAAAAGCATAACTTCATAGGTGTGCAGTAAACTGACGTTGTATGTGAAGTTTGATCTTTGGTGACACACATGCAAGTCATCACTTGATGCTGTACTTAGTGATGAATAGAGAAATACAAGTAGCCCTTGTATGAAGTAGTAGTGGTACTACCTTAATCTGTTTTCCTTTCACAGTAATCAGTTAGCCTTTCACAGCTGTCTGTCCTGGAAAACTGGATCATCCCTACAGGCAATTATGAGCAAATCTGACACAAGAACCCTTGACTTTCGAAGGGCAGATTTCCCTCAGATGAGGAGGAAATTGAAAGGGAAGGTAAAAAGAGTCCAGTCTCGCCAGGCTGCGTGGAGACTGTTTAAAATAACAGTAGTGGAGGCCCAGCGGAAGTGTATATCGCAAAGAAAGAAGGGCTCGACAAGGTCCAGGAGGGTGCCAGCATGGCTGACGAACAAAGTTAGAGAAGCTGTAAAGAGCAAGGAAGCTTCTTTCCGTAAATGGAAGTCTTGCCCCAGTGAGGAGAATAAAAAACGACATAAACTCTGGCAAAAGACAAGTAAGTAGGTGATACGGGAGGCCAATAAAGAGTTTGAGGAACTCATGGCTAGCAACATAAAGGGGAATAATAAAAGCTTCTTCAAATATGTTAGAAGCAGGGAAACCTGCCAGAGAGGCGGTTGGCCCGCTGGATGGTGAAGGAGGGAAAGAGGAGATAAAAGGGGACTTGGAGATCGCAGAGAAATTAAATTAATTATTTGCGTCCGTCTTCATGGCAGAAGAACTTGGGCAGATACCACAGCCCGAACAGCCCTTTCTAAGGAATTAAATCAGATAATGGTTAATAAAGAAGATGTTTTAGATCAAATTGATAAACTACATATAAATAAGTCACCAGATGGTATATACCCAAGAGTTATTAAGGAACTAAAGAACAAAGTTGCTGACCCCTTAACTAGAGTGTGCAACTTGTCCCTTCAAACAGCCATGATGCCAGAGGATTGGAGGATAGCCAATGTCATGCCAATCTTTAAAAAAGGGAGAAGGGGGACCCTGGAAACTACAGGCCAGTCAGCCTTATGCCTGTTCCGGGTAAGATGGTGGAAAGCCTCATCAAAGATAAAATCCTAAAGCACGTAGAGGAGCGAGTACTGCTAAAGGAAAGTCAGCATGGCTTCTGTAAGGGTAAGTCTTGCCTTACGAACCTTTTGGAATTCTTTGAAAAGGTCAACAGGCACATGGATGTGGGTGAACCTGTGGATATCATATACCTGGATTTTCAGAAGGTGTTTGACACAGTCCCCCACCAAAGGCTGCTGAAGAAACTTCACAGTCAGGGAATAAGAGGGCAGGTCCTCTTATGGATCCAGAATTGGTTGAGGGCCAGGAAACAGAGAGTGGGGGTCAATGGGCAATTTTCAGAATGGAGAGAGGTGAAAAGCAGAGTGCCCCAGGGATCTGTCTTGGGGCCCGTGCTTTTCAACTTGTTCATAAATGACCTGGAGACAGGGATAAGCAGTGAGGTGGCCAAGTTTGCGGATGACACAAAACTTTTCCGGGTGGTGAAGACCAGAAGGGATTGTGAAGAGCTCCAGAAGGACCTCTCCAAGTTGGGTGAATGGGCAGCCAAGTGGCAGATGCGTTTCAACGTAGACAAGTGTAAAGTGATGCACATTGGGGCCAAAAACCAAAACTTCACCTATTATATAGGCTTATGGGTTCTGAGCTGTCTGTGACAGCTCAAGAGAGAGATCTTGGGGTGCTGGTGGACAATTCAATGAAGGTATCGACCCAGTGTGCGGCAGCAATTAAGAAGGCCAATTCCATGCTTGGAGTAATTAAAAAGGGGTTGAGAATAAAACAGCCAATATTATCATGCCATTGTACAAATCGATGGTAAGGCCACACCTGGAATATTGTGTACAGTTCTGGTTGCTGCACCTCAAAAAGGACATAGTGGTGCTGGAAAAGGTGCAGAAGAGAGCGACAAAAAATTACGGGGCTGGGGCACCTCCCTTATGAAGAAAGACTGCAGCGTTTGGGGCTCTTCAGTCTAGAAAAAAGGCGCCTGAGGGGGGACTTGATTGAGACATACAAAATTATGCACGGAAGGGATAGAGTCGATAGAGAGATGTTCTTTTCCTTCTCTCAAAACACCAGAACAAGGGGGCATCCGCTAAACTAAGGACTGGGAGAGTTAAAACAGATAAAAGGAAGTACTTTTTTACCCAGCGGGTAGGTAATCTTTGGAACTCTTTGCCACAGGAGGTGGTGATGGCATCTGGTCTAGATGCCTTTAAGAGGGGATTGGACAGATTTCTGGAAGAAAAGTCCATCGTGGGCTGTAGGCCATGATGGATTGTGCAACCTCCTTACATTAGTAGTAGGCTACTTCAGAGTACTGGGTGCAAGGGAGTGGCAACAGGATGCAAGCATCTTGTTGTTTCATGCCTCCCTGGGGCACCTGGTGGGCTGCTGTGAGATACAGGAAGCTGAACTAGATGGCCTTTGGCCTGATCCAGCAGGGCTCTTCTTATGTTCTTATGAGAGAAAATCATTATATATATATATAAAGGATGTGTGTTTGTATGTGTGTGCGTATGTTCCAGCATAGCTCTCTGGAACTCCTGGAGCGATTTACACCAAACTTGGTACACATGTGCCTTGCGATCTGGAAAGAAATACTGGGGGTGGTGGTTGTGGTTTAGACACAGTGGTGGGATTCAGGGGGTTCGCCCAGGTTCTATAGAACCGGTTGTTAAATGGCCGGGCCCCGCCCACTCGCTTACCTCGGCTGGCTTCGGGTTTTTTTTTGGCTCCAGCTATGAACCGGTTGTTAATTTATTTGAATCCCACTACTGGTTAGACACCCCTAGCTCCCCTGGGGGTGGGGGTGCGAAGGGGGTGCCATGTTAAAATACTCGAAAACGGCCGATATTAGTGTCTACACAGTTTTCGGGGTCGCCGAGATGAATGGTGATGCTCCTAATGCCGTCTGAGTCCATGTTTGGCCCCCATCGGCATGGGGGGTGAGAAGGGGTGCAAGATACAGTGCTTGGAAATAAAAGATCCACAGCACGCTGATAGTGGCGTAGAGGACCCCATTTGATTTCAGATTTCACAACTCATCCCACTTCTAGAAATACTGTGGGGGTAAGACACTTCTTGCATCCCTAGGGGTGGGAAGGGGGTGACATGTAAAAATAGTCGAAAATGGCCGATATTGGTGTCGAATCCATAGTTTTCGGGGTCGCTGAGATGAATAGTGACACTCCCGATGCCGTTTAAGTCCACGTTCCACCCCCATCAGCATGGGCGGTGAGAAGGGGTGCAAAATGAAATGTCCAAAATGACTGACATTGGTGTCAAATCCATAGTTTTTGGGGTCGCTAAGCTGATTGGTGACAGTCCCGATGACATTTAAGCCCAAGTGTAGTCGAATAGAGCGAATAGAACTCTGTAGAACCTTCTGGAAATTTTTAGAAATCATTATGCCCCGGTCTTGGACTCCAATCAAATATTTGCCATATTACCAGGCATAGTCACTGAATACAAGGCTATCGATACTGTAGTAGATGCCTATGAGGTCATCCATTTCCCATCAGACTTCCTAAATTCACCTGATCCGGCTGGATTGCCACCACATCGTCTTTTACTTACAGTGGGATCTCCAATTATTTTTCTACAGAATCTCAACCCACCAAAACTTTGCAACGGCACAAGGCTGTGTGTCAAGAAGATGCTGGGTACTGTAATTGAAGCGACTATCTTAACAAGAAAGGGAGAGGGCAAAACAGTTTTTATCCCACGGATACCACTCATTCCGACCGATCTCCCTTTTAACTTTAAGAGTTTGCAATTTCCAGTGAGACTTGCATTCTCGATCACAATCAGCAAGTCGCAGGGGCAGTCTATTAAGTACTGCGGAGTGGATTTGAGATCGCCATGTTTCTCCCCCGGACAACTTTATGTGGCTTGCTCAAGGGTGGGTTCACCCAAGCATTTATTTATTCCTGCTCCTGGAGGTGAAACTAAAAATGTTGTTTATAATCAAGTTTTGAGTTAAATTAATATTATAGTGAATTTGTAAAAGATTTTACTTTATAGTTTTTATACTGTACTTATACTTTTAATGACCTGTACATAAAATTACTTAGTTAGAATTCATTCCTTTTCCTGTCTAGTAGAAGCTTAGGATACATACATACCCGGGCAACGCCGGGTAAGGACCAGCTAGTCGATTATAAATTGGGGATTTCCTTTTCCAAGAAGTTTTCATTTTTAAGTTCTTCCTGTTATCAATCAATCTCTGAATTAGAGAAGTATCTATGAATAATGTTTGTAACAGTTAACAGCTGTTATACAGTTGGAATTTGAGCCTCATTTGTTTAAATATAATGTGTATATATTGTAAGGCCATGTTGAGAAACAACATTTCAAGCTTCAGTTAAGATTATTCCTAATACCACATAATTATTTTGCTTCTGTGAAGGCTATATAAGTTCTTTTCTCCCCAAACATTTATGGTCCTGCAGCTGGCCCCAGGGTTCCTACTCGCATGGAATATATGGATAGGGCCCCTTTCTCATGAAAACTGAACGTGTAGCTAGTGGGAGATGTACACCATGGGTGTGTTTGCATTCAGGGGGCAGGTCTAGAAGTTATAATTCTACATCACATACCCCTCAGGTTCAGTAAATGTATTGGTGATTATGTTCAAAGTGCCCTATAGAATCAAACCTGAAGAACTGCACCTATACAGTGTGGCTTTCCCATTGTTTGGAAATATATGTTACTGCATCCAATCCTCAGTGAAGCAGAAAAACTAGGACGTTTATTGACAATATGCTAGGTTGCACCATAGGTAGCTAAGTGGTTGGGTTCATATAGGCTGAAACTGTGCAGGCCTGTTCTGAGATCTAACATGTTTAAAATGTATATTTTATCTGTACTCCAAAAGCAGTTAGAAATCACAAGCATATCAGTTATATTCCCAAACCTTTGTACGGCAGAGATGAGGAAGGTCAGATCTCAAGCAAAATCAGTCCTTGTTCACTATACCATCTGTCCCCTTGCAACTCCCTTCTGTTCTTTCTCAGTTTAATATGTCCTTTTCTCTTCTTCATGAGGTTTAGATCATGCCTCAGTACCATATTTGCTGGAGGGGTAAGTCAGATATGGGTGACACATCTGGGACATAGGAAGATGCTTCTCTGTTGAAATGGTTCTATAGTAGTCATCATTGTGCTTCTCCTTGGTGATGCATTTATATGTGAGAAAGAGGCCACATCAGTGGTGTCATCTAAATGATTTAAGAACAGGTACTCACTTTTGATTGGCACATTGGGACCCGCCCACCGGAAGTGACGTCATAAGCCGGAAGTGAGGTCGTGGCAGGAAGTGACATGAAAAAAGCCCTTTTTGAGGCCTCAGACAATTTTAAACTGACCCAACAGTTGCAACAGTATTCCACAGTACCCCCCAGAACATGTTAAGGAGGCCTGGCATCATGTTAAAGTGACCCAACAGTTCCAAAACCCCAGAGCAGCTCATTTTTCAGTGGCAAGGCAAGGCTCCGCTCGCTGCCTGCCTGCCTGCCTGGCTCTGAGAACATGCAGGCAACTCAAACGTGCAAGAAATTCAAACGTTGAAGGGGCGGAGTCGACGAGTGGGCGGGCGAATGGGCGGGGCCAGCCATAATCCTAGAAATCGGTACTTGCGTACCCCCGCGTACCCCCTGCATGACATCACTGGGCCACATCCATGATATAAGTGTTTATAGGTTAGCATGCCATTGTGAAAGATAATGTTTGTGTGCTGCTACAAAAGCTACAACTAAGGCTTAACTAGAGCAGGAAGCTGTGGTTCTCTTTCCTTCCCACTTACATTGTGTTGTGGTAATGCTGTGAAGAGTAGAATAGGGCTGATTTTGTGAAAGTGAGCAGGTCTCGCCTCACCCATTTTCAGCAGCAAGCTCCCCTGATGTTACATCTCATTGTTTGCTATATTGCAGTGTGGGTCTTGTGTTGTTGAACAGCTTATATTGTATAATGTGTTGTCTCATGCCTAGAGGTGTTCGTTTCTGGTGAGTAAGATAGGGTTACAGCCTAAGAGTCCAGTCCTATCCAACTTTACAGCACTGATGCAGCCCTGCCAATGGGGTATGCACTGCATCCTGTGGCGGGGGTGGGGAGGTCACAGAGGTATCCTCAGGATTAGGGAGCATTGGTTCCTTTATCTTGGGGCTGCATTGCAGCTGCATCAGCATTGGAAAGTTGGATTGGATTGGGGCCTAAATTTTACTAAATGCAATGGGATGAGTAAGGTAAATACTATATTCTTCTTGAAATACTTCAAACACAGTATTCATGCCACATTGTTGGTCGGACAACTGGTTAACTATTTGGTGGTCTTATTTTGTATTCCTCAAGATTCCCCACACCAGTTATTGTTCAAGTCTTTCAGTGGCACTAGAATAAAAATACAGAAAGAATAAAGAATGTGATAAAGGTTTATATGGATAAGAAGTACATGGTTATACTGTAAATATAAACAGACTATAAGCAGTTGCGTATCTGGTGCCCATAGCCTCTGTGGCGCTCAGAAAGCCCAAAAGCATAACTTCTGGTTTTTGGCAAAAACTGTAAGTAATGTTTTTAGGCCTTCTAAAGGCCTCAGGAGGCCTCTGTGGCCCTCGGAAAGCCTCTGATTGGGGTGGGGGGGACGTGACACAGTTGGGCAGCATTTTGGTCCTGGCCCTGGGCAGCACAGGGGCCAGGGTTGCCACTGCTAAACTGAAATGTAAAGAATTCCTAGTACAAATACTTTTTTTCTGAAAAGCAAGTGTTTTTCTGATCAGTAACTGCTAAAGACTAAAAATATGAATTATATCATATGCCTCTTATACTGAACATGAAATATAGCATTTTGTGTTTAAACTCCCACCCCACAATTTTATTAAACTTGAAAATGAAGAAGAGGTATATTCAACTGGAAATGTGTACTTCCTTTTTAAAAAAAGTTTAATGAATATAAATGTATTGCTGAGCCATTCAGAGGAAGAATGGCAAATGTTTTTTCTTGGCAACCAATATTTTTTTCCATAAAAAGTTGATGTCACTTGTCAACCTTTTGGCCAAGATTAGGGCTGCAACCATATATACACTTATCTGACAGTAGACCCCATTGAACAGAATGAGACTTACTTCTGAGTAGACAAGCCTAGGCTGGTACTGTAAGTATAATAAAAGAGGTTCTTTGCACCCACTTGACATCATGGAAAGGCAAGCTGAACCCAGGAAAAAAAATTGTGGAAATGTTGTTGGGCTACTAGTCAGCAACTGTGATGGGCCCCCATGAGAACTGCTGGAGCCCTTGTGGCCTGATCACTAGAGATGTTTCCTAAAAAGGTCCATTCAGGAGTCTAGCAATAGTGGCAGGCAGGTTCCTAGATCCCTCAGAGCTTTCTATGAGAACTGAATAAATTTCAGGCAGTTTTGAAGGCTGGCAGGTCCTTACAGTAAGCAGAGGTTCCCAAACTTTGTTGTCTGGCAGATCCCTTGACCTACTGGGCCATTGGCCATGGATCCCATTAGGGCTCCAATCCTATACACTGTATAGGGCAGTGGGTTTTTCATGTGAGTTCTGTGGCTCCCCTGGTGGTTGCTGTGGCTCCCTGGGGAGGCACGACTGATAGTTTGGGAATCACTTCAATAAACTGATAACTAGAATCTGTAATCTTAAGGTGTGGAAACCTCAAGTTCTCTCTGCCCAGACTTCCCTGCTTCTCACATGTTGGCATTACCTATTGCTGCTTCCTGTTTCTGCAGGTGCTTCATGCCTTTTCTCTGTCTTCGTGCTCTTCAACATACTGTGTCAACATACTGCATTGGGAGGCATTGAGCTGTACTGGTCCCTGGCCAGCACTTTGCTGCCTTCCTCTCAAAGCTTCTTTCAGACTTTTCAGGTTTTGGTTTCGCTCTCCTTCCAGCATTTTAACATTCCGCGTTCCACCCCACCTTCCATCCTAGAAATCTCCAGGGTTTTTTCCAAGCAGCCATGCTCAGAACTTATGCAGACCTTTCTAACTAGGCAGGCCAGGGGTTATAGTTGTTATTTGCCATGTGGGAATTATTGTCTCCTTTGACCCAATGTTTATTTTTTTGAACACCTACCGGATGTGCCATTTCATTTCAGCCAGGACCATTGTCGCTTAATATCAGGCTCAAACTGAAAGAGATGCTCTTTTTATTTCTGTCCTTCATTCTTCTTTTCTAATTTTTTTAATCCTTTGATGACCTTATCCACAGCTGTTATGGCCAAGTGGAGGGATTATTTTCCTGAAGAAATCAAGAATATGTAATGTGGACTGATAGGAAAAAAGGAAAAAGGATGAAAAACACATTCCCTTTACCTTCCCTCCCTCCCCCTGCTTTTAATCCCCACTCATTTTATACCCGTTGTGCAGGAATATCCTGATATCTATTAGCGAAAAGCTCTGCAGTAATTTTTTCCTCTGGTGCAGGTCAGTGAGGTCTGTATGTTGAGGAGAAAGAAGCAAGTGTGGAATTATGTTCAGAAGGAAGAACAAAGGCCAAAGACTAGTTTGTAGCTAGGCAAACTGAGGGCTGTGGAGCCACCTACAGGCCAGATATGGGATGGGCAGCCAAACAGTGTCCCTTGGCTTCCTTTTAATTTCATGTGAATGTGGTGCATTACATTTTCAAGTGCAAGTTTGCGTAAGTCACTTTTTAATCTGAAAAACAATGGACAGCCTGGTCCTTCACTGCATCAGTGGAACAACACCCCGAAAGGCTTGCTCACTGCAAGCCCAGAACAGTCTTTGGTATGTAGTCCCATCATTTTTAATGATTTGAAAATTGGAAGACATTTCTGGTCTTCCAACCAATAGCCATTCCAACAACTTTCAGAATATGCATGATACGTGAAACTAGGCTAAGGATTAAAGCATCATTAAATGGTGGGGGTGGGATTGGAAGCATATTTGCTATGTCGTTCTTTGTCACGTCCAGAAGTTCCTTTTTAGAAACCCAATTTGTGAAAAGTGGCAGGAAGGCTAACAGAAATTGACTCATACATACACTCACTTCACTCACATACCCACAGGAAATCACAAGCTTCTGCTTTTGCTTGCATGCAATATCCAACAGGTAAAAGTCATGTTCAAGACTACCAGGAACATTAGAAACTACTTTTCCTGTTTTCCTGACATCCGTGGCCATTGCTGTCAAAGCCCTTCTGCAGGTCTGGCTCGTGCAAAAAGGAGTGGAACAATTACTTCTCATGCTTAGCAGCTGTGCCACATTTCTGGTTCAAGTTCAGCTTGTGGTCCACTAAGATACCTACAGCAGATAGTTTTTACACATCCGGCTACTAAGCCAAGGTCTCCTCTATCCTGAACTTGTGCCTCTGATTTTTTTTTTTGTACTTACATGCAAGACTGCATTTGTCTCTGTTGAACTTCATGTTGTTCAAATGGGCCCAGTGATCAAGTCTGACAGGATAATTTTGAATCCTGATTCGGTCTTCCACGATGTTAGCTACCCTCTTCCACTTTGTGTCAACCGCAGATTTGATAAATATTCCCTCTACTCTCCCATACACTTCATTTACAAAATGCTGAACAGCACAGGGCCCAAAACAGAGCCTTGTGGCATCTTACCTCTCTCCAGGTTGAGCCATTTATTCAGAGGCGGAGGAAGGGTGTAGCCTGGGGTGGCGCGAGCCATGGGTGCCAGCATTGGTGGGGCGGCGGGGCGCCATTGTGCGGAGGCCGTGGAGTAACCCGCACACTGTCTGGCCCTCCCTCCCTCCCTCCCTTGCGTCTGTTCCACTCCAAAATGGAGCTATTCTGGGTGCAGGGAGGCGTGGCTGGGCGATGCATAGGGGCGGGGCGACATGCTGGGGGCGTGGTTTCGTCACCATGCCATGGGCTCACTCGGGGCTCCATTCGTCCCTGCATTTATTAGCACTTGTAGAGAACAGTTGTTCAACCAGCTTTCAACTCACCTAATAGTAGTACCATCTAGCCCACCATCTTGCCATTTTAGCCACAAGAATATAATCAGGGACTCTGTCAAATGGTTTCCTGAAAACTTGGTATAATATGTCCCATGATCACCTCTACTCACTCAGTCAAAGAAGATGTGATTAGCCTGGCACAACATGTTCTTCACAGACACATGTTGGCACTTGGGAATCACCCCATTATTCTCCACATTCTCACAGACATTCCAGTTAATCTGTTTCAGGATCTTCCTGGGCATTATTAGCTATTAATAGCTGTCAATACATCTTGCTGACCGGCCTGTACTGTCCAGATCCTCCTTTCCTAAAGGTAGGGGCAATATTTGCTCTTTCCTGGTCCTCCAGCACTTCACCTGTTCTCCAGGAGTTCTCAAAGATTATCAGTTGCGGCTCCAAGATCACATCCACAAGCCTATTCACTATCTGGGGAAAGAAACCAGTACATTACATTTGGCCCTGGAGACATTATACCTTCATTTAAAATGCAATCCTATGCACGTCTACTCAGAAGTAAGTCCCACTGAGAAGTGGGACTTACTCCCAGGTAAGCGTGTATAGAATTATGGCCTTAAACTACTTTAAGTACTTTAATGTGGGTAACTTGGAACCCAATCCTATTGTTCCTTGCAATTCAACAGTACCAGAATGGCTACTGCTGCATTACATCCTGCGGTGAGGGGGGCAGTCGGAGGTCTTCTCTAGGTAAGGGAAATAATCATTCTCTTACCTGTGGGGGTAAGCCTCCACAATATGGGGGTCTACTTTGACCTGCAGGAGCTAAATAGTTGGTGCAGGCCTGCATGGATGCATGCTGCAGGATCGGGTCCAGAAAGTGCCACAGCCGCTGAGCCCACTCCTTCCCAGACCCTGCCCTATTCCATCGTCCCTCCATCCCCTCCTGCCAACCAGCCTCTGTTGTCATTTCCATGCTGCTCCAGAGCGCATCTGGAAGTGCTGCCCTTCCTGCTGGCTCTTGAGCAGCGAACGACTTAATGCACTGTCAGCGTGCCTTTTATGGTTAGTGCTGACTTACTGCAGTCAGCACCAGTGGAAGAGGAGCACCACCAGGTCGAAGTAGACCCCTGTGCTGTGGAGGCTTCTAACATATTTGAAGACGCTCTTATTGTTCCCCTCTATGTTGCTGGCCATGCGTTCCTCAAAGTACCCTAACACTCAGGGGCAGTTTTCCAAAGGGCACGTGGAGCTGTGGTGGCAAAGGCGGCAAGCAGCATTGTGTGATCTGCCTGCACACAGTTCTTTGACCCAAGCCAAAATGGGCCAGCTAGCTGTAATTCTAAAAATTACGAACGCAGAGGTTACACAGAATAAAGAGGAAATGTGTTTTCCTGTCCTTTGGGAGACATCTCTTACAAAGAAAGAGCATAAAATCTATGGGCCCTGCAGTGTAGATTTGGCAAATAAAAGTTTGATTTGAAAAAGATTTCATTCCCTGCAGAAGAACTAATATGCTTTTCCCTGTGGCAGAGTAATATACAATACCCTTCTAGCTTATGTTCTTAATTGTAGCTGAAACCACGCAGCAGCAGAACCTTTCCAAGTGCAAAATCTACGGTGCAGATTCTCCTGCACTAAGCATATCACATTCATGGTATTCAGAAAATGGAATTTAATTACTGGCATGTTGTGTGTTGAATATCAGTTTTTGTGTTCCAGATTTGTTCAATCTCTTATGATTACCAATGTCTTTGATTCTCTTAGGACTAAAGGCACATTTTAAACTTATTGAAAGTATGTCCTTTTAAGGTGGCTCCACATTAAATCTAGACAAGATCCCTCATTGTCTAGTAAGAAAGTCAGCCAATGGGGTTGGTCCCCTAGTTCACACTTTCCTGATTGTGTCACAAAAGAGCATAATGTATTTAATGACCTGTTCTCATGATTCCTGGGCAGTTTAATAAAGCAAGTCCCTACTGCAAATTAAGCAGAGAGCACAACATACAGAAAGGTCACAAATTGAGCACAACATACAGAAAGGTATGAGCCACCCTTTAAAGGTGGCAGATCAGATGCTCTTCCACCAGATCCCAAGGGCCTTGCATATGAATGCTGGAGGGTGATCCGGGTAAGTCAAGTGAGTCACTCCTGCCCAGTGTTTCAACTCTGATTAGCAGCCTAGATAGAGGGAGGCCTTTCCCTATGCAGCTACCCAAGTTCCTTGTGAGGCAGCTTCTGCACACAAAGCATATGCTTTGCTGCTGAGCTATGGGTTCTCCTCATGGATATGTACTGGGAAGTCATGAATGCTTGTAGCTACACAGCACCTTTATGTGCAGCAGCAAGAGAAAAAACAAGTAAAAGTTCACACCTGCTAGATTAGACATGAACTCTGCACATGCACCAGGTCAGTTGGTTATTCTTGGATTCTCCTCCCCCATCCCTGCTCACAGGCAACTGCTGCAACACTTTATGATGCAGCACAAAAAATTGCTGTCATAAAAAGAATTAGGGAAACCAAGGTGTAACCAAGGTGACAGCCACCTCATCTGTTTTAAAGTTTTACATTTTTCATCTCGGCTCCTAGTTCCTTATGTTTCCCTTTTTGGGGCTTGAAATGCTACTCAGTTGCCAACTATAGGGACAATTCCTATTTTTCCAAATATGGGTGAGTAGCAAATATGGGCATGGGGAGGCCATAGGAAGGGCGTAACTGGGCAGTGGGGGGTGGAAAAATGGCATGGAACAATAAATTATTACCTCTTGGTTTATCTTCATGTTCATTTGGTTCCTTACCATACAGATAGGATTCATGTTTCAATTGATCTTCATGCCTTCTAGGCATATATCTCAGAATGCCGGGCTAGCAAAAGCAACAACCCTGATTTCCTTCTGCAGTCTTGCAAATAAGTACACCAAACGCTACACATTTACAGCCTCATCCTATTGGGCTCACCCTGCAGGCTCCAGATTTACTGCCAGCTCCAGTCGCAAAACATGCTGTAAGGCATTCTGGTGCTGGAAGTAAGGATGCTGGGCCAATGCCAAAGGCAGCACCAATTGGCCCTGTGCTTCAGTGCCAGGAACACACGTCGTTGGGGCGCCAAGCGGTACATTTTCTGCCAGCAGCAGCAAGGCTTTTCTGGGCAGGGGGAAGGCTGGGAGGGGCAGAATAGGGTGGAGGGAGGTCAGACCATGATCTGGTCTAAGCCCATTAGGAGGCTGGAGACAGTGGCAGACTCCCTCCTGAGACAAAAAAAAAATGACATAGGACTCCTCAGTTCTATTCCCACTCAATAGTGGGTGCAGATCCAAGGAGACCCATTGGGCAGCCTTTGTTCAACACAGCGTAAGTGAACATTTGTTCCCTGACACAAAGGAGATCTCTGGCTGCTTCCTTGACCCACAGGAAACAGTGGTGGCCATTTCAGTGCCACTGTAGCCCTGGACACTTGGGAAACATAGGTTTGGGTCCTTACTAGGTACCAATCCATGTTCAGATATGTAGGTAGTGTTTCCACAGGAACATGGAAAGGGTACAGGATGTGTTCTTGGATGCAGAATTCAGGTTTCTGAGAAATTCAACTTTCTTTCTTTTTTTCTCCAAAAGCCAACTTTCTAGTCCTTATGGTTGTAAAGGTAGGCTTGAAACTGCATAAGAAATGTTTGTAGAAATATCAGAAGTTACAATAATGGAATTAGATTCCTGTTACTTGCGGATTTCGTCAGTGTCCTGTATAGTTCTGTGCCTTGCTCCTTAGTTCCAAAAGGAAAATAAATCACGCAAAACTCCAGAGATTATGTATATTGGTTCAGTTTGCATAGTTTATATAGGTTCACTTTAGAACCCATAGTTTCCTAGCACTAAATTTGAATAACTGGATTGCATAAATGGTGTTTACACAGTCCTCACGGTCCTGCTTCTTTAATGGTTTGTAGCCTAAAATTAAAGCAGAAAATACTGCCAATTTTTCTAAACCTTTGTTGCTGGGGGTGAAATTCTTAATTGCTACAGAGATCCAGGCTATTTTTCAGCCTTCGTCAGCTTCCCCTCTGCTGCATCTGGCTCATCGGATAATCTGGATTTCCTTTTTATTGCCTAACAGGTTCCTCTTGCACTTTAGTCCTGTCTTGCTTGTAGCTACGGCTACTATCTGAACTATTACAGTCTCACAGTATCGATTAATCTGTTATGAATGGTGTGTGCTTGGTGGAAACTGTTGCCTGTGGGATTTTTGAAGAAGAGAAGGGATAACTTCTATTAGGAAGTGACTTAGGGGCCAGGAAATTCTGCTGTTGCCTGGGGCGGACTCCCCAGTCTTTGATTCATCTCCCAGCTTTTTATGATTCTGTCCCCTGCTGCACTGCAAGAGATGGAATTATTGAACCAAGACTGTGGTTCCATTCCTGCTTCACTGCAGGGGGCTTGGACAAGAAGACAGATGACAGCCCTCCCAGCGCTGTAGTTCTATGGTTCCGTGAACTTGGAGGCAAACCAGGGGCGATAATAAATTGTTTAGCCTTAGTTTGGAGAATTTATAACCTTGGATGTATGTCTGTTGTGCCCTAAGAGCTGGCTTTTATTTCAGTCCCATGCAATTTTGGCACATATATCAGTGAAAATTTCTACCAGACGGTGTACATTACCCAGTATATCAAAATCAATAAATGCGATGCTCTGTGATTATAGTACCCAGGATCTTGTTACAATTGCAGTGATAAATTTCTGCCTGTGATTTTTTTTTTCCTCAAGTACCTCTAGTAATATGATGTAAGTCCATTCGCTTTCCTCTGTAGAGTCATAGGTTATTCAATAATGAGATGTCAACATGGGCAGATATAGTGTTGAATCTCAGTGAGGAAGAACAGTCACTAAGGCTGCAATCCTGTGCATACATGCTTGGGAGTAGGTTCATTTGAACTCAGCAAGACTTACTTCTGAGTAATCATATAACAGTAATAATACCAGTATTTATATACTGCCTGTCTGGTCATTGGATTTCTCCCCTGACTTTAATCAAGGCGGTTCACATGGGGAGCCTTTTCTCAACCCCATATAGGGGCTGTTACGATCACAAGTTCTAATCTTTCATAGAACGCTACAATCCAGGTGGTCTCTTTCATAGTCCAGCATCTCTCTGGCTGCTCACACTCCCACACTTGGCTTGACAGGCACTCCTCCACATTCCCTGGAAGGGTCATCATCTCTGCTCCACTCACCAGCTGGAGAGACTCAACTCTGGCAACAGCATTTATTAGCAGTTCACGGTGACTTCCAGCTGACTTGAACTGCCACCCTGGGTGACCTTCAGGCTTCAGAGGTGGCAGCTTTAAACATGCATGCATACGATTGGGCTATAAATATACATACAATTTGGCTGTAAAACATTTCAAATTTTTAAAAAAATACTATTTCACATTTTTAAACATGAGAATTTGCTCCCTGCCTTTTTCTGTCTGCGCAGAGAGATCTCGTAGCCCAATCCTGTGGGTGCCTGATGAGCATTCCATCAGCAGAAGGCCTGCTCCATCCGTGCTGCAGCTGCAGTAACAGTCTGTGCAGTACACACCTCCCTAGCACCCAGCCACCGCAGGTGGAGGTGAATTGAAGCAGGCGTTGGATTGTGGGTGGGAAGGGGGAGGATTGGGGCCACCAGGAGGTGTTTCAGGTGGGGGCAGGGGAACCATGCCCTCTTGGGTCCAAAGAGCTGGCTCAGATCCCCCCAAGTTGACCCACTGGGTGAATGGTGAATCAGGAAAGTTAAAATGTAGTTTACTTACCTGTTCTTCCCACCATAGTCCCTGGGCAGCCTGTAGGAGACAGCAGAGGCATTGTCAGCACCCCTGCATCACCACTGTCAGCACACCGCCTAGGCCAGCCAAGGATAGGATTGGGTCATAATTTTGGGGGCAAGCCTCAGGTTCGTAGGCTCACCCAGTTCACCCAGACCAGCACAGAACCTTTTATTATGGACCAGAACACAAGTGCTTGCATTCATACAGAAGTCCCACCTGCCTATCTGTAGATGCGGGGCCTGCTGTCCTAACAGACTGTGGGTTCCTAACCCATGGTCTAGAGCAGTGATGGCGAACCTTTTTGGACACACACATACACGGGTGTGTCATCCCAAACGTTGTGGCATGTCACCTTTAACACACACGTCACAGGTCCACCATCGCTGGTCTGGGTGGATGCTCCCATATTACAGGAGATGCTCCCCTGTGGGTTCCAGGAGCTTTAGAAAGGCTCCAAATGTGACCAGAAGGAGATTCCTGTTAGTCCAGCGCACTTACCATATCAAATCAAAAGAATTCAAACGAAAGCCCTCTCAACTGGATTCGACAGTACTAGGTGTGCATATTGCCAGGATGAAACCCCGGGAA
>JAJKFI010000171.1:236445-303621 GCA_029204185.1 Lerista edwardsae | reverse complement strand
TCTCCTCGTTACTGAATGACATTACTGGTTGGAACCCATGGATTTCATTATTCGAGGGTTTTGGTATCTGCGAGGGTCTGGAAACGGATTCCCCATGCATACCGACACTCCACCTGTACAAAAAGGTTCCAGTTGCATGCTCCTTCCTCCATTAGGCACGGCATTATTGCCTTATGCATGTTTGCATTTTAGTTCTATTTGTGCTCAGAGTTGTAGATATGATGAGGCCCTGGAGTACACAGGAGTCTTAGGTTCACACCTCTGCTCCACTTGCTGTAAAGCTTACAAGTCATGTGGAAACTGGCCTTAAATGCTTCTGCTTAAAATGAAACAAATAGAAAGCGGGTTACTATATTACTGCAAAACA
Organism: Lerista edwardsae; assembly: GCA_029204185.1. Taxonomy (NCBI): domain Eukaryota; kingdom Metazoa; phylum Chordata; class Lepidosauria; order Squamata; family Scincidae; genus Lerista; species Lerista edwardsae. The sequence goes on along the minus strand of JAJKFI010000171.1, from coordinate 303,254 downwards.
ATGTGGAAGAGAAAAGGCAAATACTGTGTCCCTTACCTTAAATAATGTATGTGAATCTCCCCTAGGCTTTGTATTTATATAATTATTTTTTTTAAATTTATTCCCATGTATAATCAACAATGACAAAAGAGTTCTTAAGTAAAAACAGGCAGTAAACTATAGCTTTCTGTATACACATGCATGGTTTTGGTGATTGCCATTACAGTATTTACATAGGGTTGCCAGAAACAAACTGGGACAGAGTGCCTATATCTTTAACCATTGTATAGAAGAGGGAATCTGGACAGATGCAGCTCATCAGTGGAGGGTTTCAAAACCTGCACCTGCCAAAATTCCCTCTCTATACTATGGTTAAAGGTATAGGCACTCTGTTCTAGTTTGTATCTAATAACCCTATATTTACATACTATTTGTGGGTTTTGATATCAGCCATGTTGGCCAAATTAGACTAAATCCAAAGGCTATATAGCAAAGGAAAGCAAAAACACTTGCAAGGAAAGCTGATACTGTTGGCAGAAAGGGAGAAATAACATTGATCTTACACTAGCCTGTTTGAATCCTCTGTTGTTGTTGTTTAAAAGCTGGAGGCTTGTAGTTCATTCTGAAGAGCTTTATCACCACCTAGTGGTTGGATAATATACATCTTTAGTTAGTGCGAAACAGTACAATATTTGTTTTGAGGCGATGGTGTTTCCCAAACTGTGATGGGAGAGACTCAGAGGATGAAATATGCTTTGAGGAAAAATAAGCCATTATGTTGGATGGATCTAAAGTTCGATTTTTATCAAAGCAGGCTTGGCTCATGCAGCATTGATTTTGTCACGTGCTTCACCACCAGCCCTTGGGCAGTGACATCATCCCAGGGAATGCAACCTGGGCCGATGTACCAGATATAGCTGGCGGATTTGAGGGAATCCTACAAACATTACTCTTGCCCAGGGGATACAGCTCCAGAAACCAGAAACCCTGGCTAACCGTGTAAAGGCGGGTTTGGAATACTAGCAGTATTACTTGAGCTGTCCTTCTGTTGAAAAGCCACAGGAGACTCCGTGGAACAAGGGGACATTTGTCCCCTTCCCCCTGGCATCTGCGTCAGGATCCAGCGGCAAAGGTCAGCACTGGTCCCATCCCCGCTCAACCCCCATCCCGTTACGCCCTCCCACCCCACCTGGAATCCCCGCAACCAGCGGTGTCATGTAGCCGGAATGCTGGGCGGGAGGAACGGGTGAGCGGCAGCCCGCCCATTGCATACCGCTCCGTTTCGCCGTCTTCCTTGCCCTCACGGGGGCAGGGAACATGGCGAAACGGAGCGGTACGCAACGGGCGGGCTGCCGCTCACCCGTTCCTCCCGCCCAGCATTCTGGCTGCATGATGCCGCTGCCCGCAACGCCGGCAGCCAGTTCACTTACCAGCTACCATGTGTGTGATCTGGTACCACTGTTAGCACCCTTACAGCCTGCACTGGGTGTGCCTCATGGCACGTTTTATGACATCAGTGCGGGTGGTACGGTTGTACCTCCCGTGCTGAGGGGCTCAGGATTGAGCCCTAAGATTGAAACAATAAGGCTGTAAACTTGTTAGACTGCGGGCCCAGTCCTAAACTGAGTTAGGCCAGCATAAGCTAAGCCAGCAAAGTTTGACCAGCACAAGAGACACCGTTAAGTATGTCTGGACCACTCTTGGAGTCAGGGAGGCCAGCACACAGACGTGCGCCATCGCCCCCTGACTCTGAGAGTGGTCCAAACATGCTTTATGGTGGCCCTTGTGCTGGCCAAACTTTGCTGGCTTAGTTTATGCCAGACTAACTCCAGTTTAGGATTGCACTCTGTGTCCAGGTACTGTACATCATTGCTAGTAGGGCTGTCTATCCATTAAAGTGTGCCCAGGTACATCTGTGTGACGGGGCAACAGTGTTCACGAGATCTGGAGCCCCCATCCTGGGCCTGGCATGCCCCCTGTGTCAAAACAGATCTATACCAGCAAGAGAGCTGGCATTGGTCTGAGTTGGCCCACAGGGGCAGAGGGAGCTGTGGAAGAGGTACATTATGTGAAGATGGATTTACTTACCTCTCCCGGCTGGCCCGTAGAATGCAGCCGGGTATGTCAATAGCCCTGCATTACACAGTAGGATTAGGCCTTCTGTGTGTAAACTGCTTTGTGAATGTTTTTTGTTGAAAGTAGTATATACATATTCTTAATCATAATCAAAAACGGCTTATGTGAAATTCGTTCCTTATTTGGCTAATTTATACCAATTTACTTGGCCTTTCTTCCCAGTAAGGGGTTTGTATATCGCACTTTGCCAAGAATGAGAAGGCAGGGCCCTGTCCTGAAGGCTTACCATCCAGATATCAACGCAAGGGAGACACCAGGGGAAGGGCAGGTAATGGGGGCGGGGGAGACTGTGCAGCTATTTAAGCTACACATACAATGGGCCCTCATTATCCGTGGGTTCGGTATCTGTGGATTCAATCATCCACAGGTTTCTGAACCCATGGGGAGGACCCACTGCACCCTCCAAGGGTGACCGGGACACTGCACACAACTTGAGGGCAGAACAAGGGTGGACTGGGGCGAGGGGAGGGCAGGCTGGTGGGTGGGTGGGTGGGGCCAGCCTCCAGCACTTAGGCCAGATCCTAAGTGTTACACTGGGTGTTACATCGGGCTGCTCAGACCTGCTCCAGTGGTTTTGCTGGTGCAGATGCAAGAAGCCCCATTGCAGTAGCTGGGACATTACTTGGGGTAAGGGGGCATATGTCCCCTTACTCAAATTGTGCTGCAGTCACCCTGTGCGGGATACACCGCAGGCCAGCTGGCTTTTTATGGGCTCCCCGTATTATATCTGTATAATGCCTGTATAATACAGGCTGCCCATATTATGAAACTAATTTTTGAACGAAAGTGCACACACCCTCTGAGTTTAAGGACTAAATTTGTCTTCAGCCACTGCCACTCACACATTCGTCACCCCAGTTCTTAAAAATGTGATGTTGTCTTAGGAAAACGTAGGGCTGCAAAACCTGAAATACTGAGCTGAGTGCAGCCAAGCAGCCATTCACTGAGATCTGTTGGGTGCTTACCTGGCCCTGCCTTGTGTTTTTACTCTTCCAGGCAGGCAGCAAAAACAGGAGGTTTATCAGGCCCTTCGTAGGCCACCTTAGATGGTCTGAGCTTGGCTTGGTGGATCATTAGTTGTACAGGCCTGCTCCAGCACAAGCGATCCCTACCCCAAAAATAGGGGGGATCACTTCTATTTGAACTTGATGGTGCTTGGGATTTTCTTTTGTAGCCCACTTTAAAGACTGAGGTTTGTTAATTCTTTCAGTCAATCTCTTTCTCTGTGATCATCATTTTTAACAAAATTATGTCTCTTGCTATTACTGAATTAAAACGTTTGTAGCCAAGGGCTGATATATGGCATAGACAGTCTAACTCCTGACTTCCCTTCTGCTTCACAGTTCAATTTCACCATTTAGCATTGAGAGCACAAGACGCCAGAGAAGATCCGAATCACCTGACTCTAGAAAGCGACGCATCCACAGGTGTGATTTTGAAGGATGTAATAAGGTGTACACAAAAAGCTCCCACCTGAAGGCTCACCGGAGGACGCACACAGGTAAGAGTCCTTGTGGAGGCTTTACATTGTATGTTCAGCAGTAGCAGCAATGCCTCTCGAAGGTCATGCATTCTTTGACATCATGAAAGTGTGCAATTAACATTAATGAATTTTAACCACTGTGTAATGAACAGTAATTATTCTCAGTTTTGAGGTTAAATGCAGGACAGGATTGTTACCCAGCATATAACTCTGAATTCTAAGCATCCATGTGATCCTAGAGCCGTGAGTTTTTCTCTCATATGGATGCCATTATTCTTAGCTTTACTCAGTGAAGGTGGACATGCGAGTCACCTTCAAAACAGAAGACCTGATTTTTTTAAGAGTCTGAGTTTGACATTTTTGGCCCTTGTGTCTGATGACGATGCCGTTCCTTCATGCCAGGACATAGGGATATGATCCAAGCCCAAAGCAGAGTCCGGATTAATTTATGGAATGTTGATTAATTAAAAAACTAATCTTTTTATTTTTGGCTGAGTTCCACTTGGGACTTGGAGGAGGGCACCTATCGTTAAGGGAAGGTATAATGCATCTAAGCACATGTTCTGTGGGCAGGAACAGACCACCCACCACCATAACTTCGATAACTTAAAAACATCACAATGGGAGTAAAATGGATCGTCTGACCAGATCTGACAATCCATCCATGGATTGGTTGGAGGGGGCAGGGCAGGTTCATTATTACTCATTTTGCACTGAGGAACCCCTGGTAGGCTTCCAAAGTGGTTACAGAGCTGCAAATAATCTTTTGTCTGCATGTCCCTTTCCAGCAGGATGGAAGACATAGTAATACAGAGGCGGTCCGGGCCGGGAGCGCGCCCCATGGCAAGGCGATGAAACCGGGCCCCTGGCACGTTGCCCCTCCCCTGAGCGTCTCCCCGCCACGCCTCCCTGCGCCCGGAAGAGCTCCATTTCGGAGCGTTCCAGGCAGTAATGGCATCTAAATGATTTAGCAACAGGTACTCACTTTTGATTGGCACTTGTGTCGGGGCCCACCCACCGGAAGTGAGGTCATAGCCGGAACCCAGGAACCGCCCCCAGGAACCACAGCGCCTCCTCTGTAGGCCGCACGGCGGCCCGGGAGAAGGCCCGGGAGTCCCGGGCCTTCCCCGGGGCCGCCGCATGGGCTACCGATTCCCCTCCCAGGAACCGCTGCGCCTCCTCGGGAGGGAGCCCCAGGCAGCCTACCTGCTCACGCTGCTGCTGCCGTCGGTCTCCCTCGCTCCGCAGCCTGCCTGCCTGGCTCTGAGAACGTGCAGGCAACTCAAACGTGCAGGCAATTCAGACGTTGCAGGGGGCGGAGCGGAGCGCCGACGGAGTTGATGAGTGGACGGGTGAATGGGCGGGGCCAGCCCTAATCCTAGGAACGGGTACTCGCATACCCCCGCGTACCCGCTACATGACATGTCTGGTTCCAGGCGCGAAGGAGGGAGGGAGGGCCGAAAGGCACCCGGACTCCGCACAGTGGTGCACGGACTCCGCGCAATGGCGCCCCACCACCACCTGGCGCCCATGCGGTTTGCCATCCGTGCACCCCCCTGGATCCGCGACTGTAGTAATAAGAGCATGGGCTTTTCCATGCGTGAACATTCTCAGCATCTCTGCATGCTGGTTTGCTCCACCCCATCTTACAGAAGCCGTGAGAGGTTATGAACTCGCCAGGGCCACGCCAGGGATAAGAAGCAAACATGAAGCAACTGGTAGTGAGCCTTGTGGGTTTTAATGGCTTCACATTACAATGTAGGAACAAAGGCTTCTCATAAGTTTCACTGCCCCTTGGAGGCCGGGTGCTTAATGGCATTTACGACTGTCTCCAACTTAGGCTGCCTTTGTGCGGGTTGGAATATTTATGCATGGCCACAGGGTTTCATGTTTTGCAGTTGTACAGAGGCGCTGTAAGCATCGCAGTGCATCCATCCAACAGAAAAACTTGCTCCAAGAAGCCTTATAGGGGAAAAAATCTTGAGATGGATCTGATCATTGTAATCACCTTTTGCAAATCTTATCCATCGGTGGCGGTCCTAAATCCACTTAATTTGAAATTACCCTCTTCTGTGGAAATCCTTGGGAATTAGCTCCAAGTAAATGTGCTTCTGCGTCACAGGGCTTATACCTAATCTGTTGTTCAGTGGTGTATGTGTTGCCTTTGTCTCAGTACCAAATGCCCTTGGCTAGGGGAACTTCCTAAAAAAGAATATTTGGTTTTCAGAAACAATGTGTGGTGCAGGGGAGAAGCAACAATAAGGGTTCCATGTTACAGGCATATTTTTATTGCTTTTTACATACATCATTCTATGTAGTAATATAATAAGAAGCAGTGTAGGGTGGGGGCTGAGAGACTGCTCAGCAAATCCGAATATTCCCAGTTCAAATCTCACCTCCACTATGAGCTCACTGGGTGGCCTCAGGCATGCCCCTCTCTCCTAGTCTGAACTCTGCAGTTGAAATATGAGAATAAGGGTACTTATGGCCAGTGATGTCATCTAAAAACAAGGAGAGGGAATGCTGGGCGGGACTCACGCTCTGATTGGCTGCCCGTCCGTTGCGTTCCACCACCTGCCCGCGCTGCCCTGGCCTTGGAGGGGGCACTGGATCTCCGGGGGGCGCGCGCCGAGTGCCTGGGCGAGCAGCGGTGGGGCACGCCAACTGCGGGCACCCCGCGCGGTGGGCGGGCAGGCGGCGAAACGCAACAGACGCGCTGCCAATCAAAGCGTAAGTCCCGCCCAGCATTCCCTCTCCTTGTTTTTAGATGACATCACTGCTTATGGCCCAATCCTATCCTTTTCCCCTCCCCCACTGATGCAGCCATGCTGAAAAGGAGCATACTGCACCAGTGGGGTGGGCAGCTCAGGGGGCTTCAAAAGTGTAAGGGGATTAAAATCCCCTTGCCCCCTCTGTAAGCCTCTCACTCCTTGGGTCTCCTTGGATGCAAGCCTGAGGAGAGAAAGGGAGTGGTGTTCTGAATGATTGCTGGACTAATTGTGGGCAGGCAGAGGCAGCGCATGGCGGCGCAAGGACCAGATACGCCAGTGCTTAGAAACATGCTTTAGGAAGCAAGCAAGCAAGCAGCTCTCCAGGCTGTCTAAAATTCATGGAAGACCTACAGTTCTGGGTTATATGACAACCCAGAAATCAACTTGATGGGTTACAAGTAGTGGCGGCCTGACATAAAGCATTCCACAGTGCAAACGGCTAACATGAAGTGTTTTCATGGCTTCTGGGACATTCACCCGTGGCTTGCAAATGCAGCATTTGACTGTGAACATATTGTGCTAACTAATCTCATCGTGCATTTATATCTTAATCTTTACCTTTTTGCCCAAAGCAAAATGAGTCAATTATTTATGTATGACCCAGGGTAATTAGTGTATGATATTACTAGGTATAAATGAATTATGACAGGCCTGCACGCAAGAATGAGCAAGCTTAAAGGAGCAAACCGATCACAGAAACTTGACGTTGCATCATTTTACCTCTTCGTTCTGTTTGCCGTTGCACCATTAGGCATTCCTGCAAAATAGTTAACTAAGCAGAATGGTGTGGCAACTTCTCAGCAGCTATGTACCTGGAATTAATAGTGTTAGTCATCGACGTTAGGGATAAGGTATTGGTACTCTCAGAGCCAAATCCTGCTCTCTGAGGAGTATCACTTTCTCCCCGTGTGTCAATCCACCAGTGCCAATCCACGGAGTGCCAATCCAGCACTGGGAACTGTTAGGCTAGATCCCAAGTTTTCTGTGTGGAGGAATGTAATGTAAAGAAGCATTCAGCTCCCCAACTGGGAGATCCAGTCTACATCATTAAGGGTACAGCCCTATACTAACCAACTGTCCAGCACTGACATAGCTGTGCCAATGGGGGCATGTGCTGCATCCTCTAGATGGGGGAGGGGCAGTCACAGAGGCCTCCTCAAGGTCAGGGAATGTTTGTTCCTTTACCTCAGGGCTGCATTGCCCTTACCCCGGTGTAGAAAATTGGTTAGATTTGTGCCCTAAATAGTACAGCCCAGTTACAGGTTTAGTTCCCACCTCAGCAAAAGCCAAAGCTGCATGTAAATGTTGCTGCTTCTTCTATTTCCGCTTTCTACCTATTTTGGAAGTCTAATGTAATGAGCAATACACACACACCCCAGACAGCTGTATGAGTTCATGATAATGAAAATTTATAAAGGCCATAAGTACACACAGTTGATCAGTGATCAGAAATAGTGTGTACTTTAACTTTCATTCACAAGATGATTAATCATATAAAGTCAACTTCCTTTTTCCTGAACCGTTCCGCCAGTATTGCCCTTGTTTATATGCACTATCTTTTCCAAGCATTGTTCAACGTGATCTGTATCCTTTTATTTTTTTTAATGAATTCTCCTTATCAGTGGACATTGTTAACATAGCTATGCAGGGAACCTTTTTTCATTTAGGTAAGTTATCAGTCCCCTGCTACTTTTAACTCTTTGGTTACGCTAGCCTTGGACATGAATAAACCTGCGACATTGGGGAAAATGTTACAGGAGCAGCCTATGGCTCCATCCCAATTCATACCAGGAACCCATACCATGACCTGGGTTTTTTTTTTTAAGGGGGGGTGACTACATGGTGCCTTCCCTCATCAATGTTGTTTTTCTAGCATGAGATGCTACCTAGTCATCTGCCTGTCCCATATAATTTCCCCTGTTCAAACATGACCAGGCTGGCATAAGAAATGCTTAAAAAGGGGTCAACCCTTTGTGGGGTCAACCAGCTACTCCAGCCAGTACAACCTCATCATAAGGGGCAGAAGATTTAGCCGAGAGGGTTAATGCCTCCGTTTGCCGAAGATAACACCTGAAGATCTCAAGGTCGTGAGCTCGGGACTGCCGGAAGTCTCTGCGAGCAGCAGACCTTGGAAACTGCGGCTGATTACAAGCTGAGTTTCAGCTGCCTCGTGGGAGGAGGAGTGTGCTGAAATCAGCTGCATCTCTGGTGGCAGCAGGGAAGCCTCATCAGCCAGCAGACGACAGACGGGTGGCTAAAGAAAGAAGGCTAAATCCAGAAAGAAAGATCTGTATGAGTGTTGTTCTTGGAAGACAGAACATTCTGTAAATTGTAAAAACCTTCGGGTTTTTGAGAAAGTCTGCCTATGTAAACCGCCTTGAGTTCAATCATTAGAGAAATCTAGTGATCTTAAGAAAGGCGGTATATAAATAAATGTATTATTATTATTATTATTATTATTATTATAAGTATGCTGGTGTTTCAGGCATCTTTGCACATAGTCAGAAGCTGCTACATTGATGCTTTTGAACTGATGCTTGGAGCTAAGGCAGCTGTGCAAACCATGTCAACATTCTGTGGAAAAGCTTTCGTAATGAACATCAAATCCACTAGAGGGCAAACTGTAATAACAAACTGTTTCTGAAATACAATCATAGTTTGCCAAAAAAAAAAAAAAAAAAAAAACAGGCAAATCATAATTCCTGATATTAAATTCTGCTTTCTGGGTTTTTTCCCTCCCAAAACCATTTGAAGTGGCTACAAAGTATCACATGTAATGTAAATAATGAAACAGCTATGAATCAGAATGTGTGGTCTCTTTTCAAAGGGAGAAACTATTACAGGTCATATATACCTGTGTATTGTCAGTGTAGTTTCTGCTAATTGCTAACTCTGACTCTTCTAATGAGTAATCTGTGAAAAAGAAGAGGTGGGGGAAAAGTTATCCGGAAACATGTATCCATGTATTCAGTCTGCCTCTTAAAATCTATCATTTCAATAGCCAAACATCTTTATCTGTGCTTGCTGAATGGGATTTTGATTCACAAGGACTCTGCGCCATATAGAAAAAAGTAACTTTGGTGGCAATCTGACAAAGACAGACAGCGCAATCCTACGGACTGCGCAGTGTTGGCGCAATGGGGTTGCGCCAGCGCTGCACACTTAGCATTGATGTAGGGGCGCCGATGTGCACCCCTGCGTCGGCGCTAAGGCAGCGGGACTGGCACCGCAGTGTTTCCCTAGTGTCAGCCGAAGTCGGCCGGCGCGAAGGAGGCGCCATGACGGGGCAGCTCAGGGATTGGCGGGAGGAGGGCGGGACATAGGCAGGACATGGGCGGGTCTAGGATTTGGCCATATGATTCGGGCCGCATGGTCTCCTCGGATCTGCACCGGCTGTTTAGCAGGCACAGATCCGAGGAGCACATAGGGGAGGCTGGAGCCTCCTCTACGGTAAGGGAGCGCACGTTCCCTTGCTGTGGGGAGGCTTCAGCTTGTCCTAAACAGCACTAGGATATGGCGCTGGCCCGTCGGCCTCACCAGTCTGGTGCTGCTTAGGATTGCACCCTGAAAGAAAGAAACAACCCTTTAGCCAACTTTACAAGTATCAAGTTGCTAGCCCACAAACCCTTTTTTTAGCTGATCTTTCCACACGTCCATATTCACAAGTGACTACTGATGCATCAGTAGCCTAAAATAAGACAGAGCCGTACAATTTATAAAGGTTTCTCTGCCTGGTCGCTTAGAGTGGATGCTTATCTTATTTACCGTAGGTGACTAAAGCCCTGCCCTGCCTTTTCAATTTCTTCAACCTTTCCAGCATCCTCATGACTTCAGGGGACAGAAAGGAGAGGTATTGCAGAATGTACTTATTAAATCATAACATAGAAAGCTAACGTAGAAATGACCTTTGTGACTTCAATCATAATATTTGATTCTCACAGGTAGTCCATGTTAGGAAGGATAGCTTTACATAATTTTGCTTTAGACTTTATTAGTAGTAGTTTATTTAATTTGTGCAAGTATATATTATGTTCTACAGTACAGAATATAATATATTCTGTATATATATTATAGTACTGAATATAGTACAGTACTTTATATATATAAAGTAACTTTGGTGGCAATCTGACAAAGACTGGCAGCGCAATCCTACGGACTGCGCAGTGTCGGCGCAATGGGGTTGTGCCAGCGCTGCACACTTAGCACGGTATATATTACACAAAAATATACGTATTTTTAATAGTATTGTGTAATATATACCAAGAGTGTAGCTAAAGAAGTTGGCAACATATTGTAAGGGAGCAACAAACTGAGCTTGACGCTAGTGGCCAAAATGGTGAAAATCTTGGTATGTATGAATAATACCATCATGTTATACCGTATATCATTGGAAAAGTAATTTAATGCAGAATAATGAAACAAATCTTTATCAAATGTTATGGACAAAAACCCAGAAAATCAAAATATAGGTGTCATGTAAAAGTGTGGTTTGTTAAAATGGTGGTTTGGGGGAATAATACTGCCATGTTATATACCATAGAACGCGGAATTTCATGCAGAATGCAGTAAAAAAAACTGGAGGGTAATATCTTCATTTTATCAGAGGTTATGACCAAAAAAAACCCCTGAAAATGAAAATACAACTGTCATGTAAAAGTCACACTTTTAAAGTGGACAGAAGATAGGGAGGGACCATGCACGCCACACTGAGCTCCTTGGTAGTATAAAATGTGAAAACTATGAATGAATGAATGAATGAATGAATGAATGAATGAATGAATGAATGAATGATGTTAAAAATTTATGGGCCCAGTCAAATGACCTAGCTATGCCGCTCTTATTGCGGGCTTGGAAGCAGCAGAATGGGGCACGCTGCTGGAGGGAGGAGGCGGGTCCTCCCCCCCCCCCATTTTCACCTTTTTTAAAAGCTTTCAGAAGGGACGTGACTTCCTGTTGTGACATGACTTCCAGGGCATCATTCTGCACTTGGCACCAGACTACACTTTCATTAGCTATGCACTGAAATATACAAATGACATATAAGGTCTGTAGGCCTACACACCAGTGGTTCCCAAAGTGGTGGGTTATAACCCACCACGGGAACTGGAAGAGGGCCATTTGCTCTTAAGGGACAGTGTAGACCAGTGGTTCCCAAAGTCCTACTTGCTTTGGGAACCTTGTAAGTCACTGTATGGGCAGGGGTAGGGCAGCAACATGGTCCACACAATCATGCTGCTGCTGGGGTGGGAAGGGGTTTTTCATTTTACCTGGGGGTCCATGTGGGTCTCCCGAGAGTCTGGGGAGCCTGTGACCCCTCTCTGCAGCCATCCCTAAGGCTTGAAAAAGTAGTAAAAAGTTTTCAGGCCAAAAGATGCTTGTAACTGCTTTTGCCTCTCAAGCTGGTAGCAGGCAGTAAGTAGTGTTTTTATTGTTTCTTTCTTTTTAGCTTTGTTTTGTTTTGATTAATACAGTCATGCCTTGGCATCCACTGGAATTCCCACAGATGCCGAAACCTGCAGATAAACAGATCCTTAGGTCAGGGCAAGACTTCCAGATGTTACCAGAGGCACCCTTTGGCCACTTCCAGAGGTGTTCTGAGGCCCACAGAAGCCATACGCGGCCTCCCAGGGACTCAGAATGCCTTCTAAAGCCTCCAAAAGGTCATTAAAAAGCACTTCTGTTTTGGGGACACGGAATGCCTCATGTGGCCTGGGGAAGCCATGTACAGCTTCTTTGGACCTTGGGACACGACCGGAAGGCAGTTCCAGTCACGACCAGAGGGTACAATTCAGCCCTCAATGCAGGTCAGACCTGTATGTGCATGTGACTTAGAGCACAATCCTAACCTGGAGTTAGGCTAGCACACTTCGGCCGGCACAAGGGACACCATAAAGTATGTTTGGATCATTCTCTGAGTCAGAGAGGCCAGCACACAGATGTGTGCCATCCTCCCTGACTCTCAGAATGGTCCAAATGTGCTTTGTGGTGGCCCTTGTGCCAGCCTAACTGTGCCGGCCTAACTTCAGGTGAGGATTGCGTTCTTAGTTACTTTTTCCTGTAGTGTTTTAAGTAGATATGTGTTCTCTTTTTAAAAAAAGAAAATTTAGAGGGTTGGGTCTACATGAATCCAAAACATACCTTCACTCTCCAGATTCAGCAACCACAGTGAGATTAAATTCTCTTGTTGGCAATCAACAACTGTCAGATCAAATGTAACAGACACATAAACTGGGAAAGGGGCTTAGAGGAACCCCTCACTTACACAGCACATTACACTGTTTGTAAACCTTGATGGTAATCAGAATCTTGAAGTGTAGAAATTTACTAGAATATTCTACTAATCTGTGCTATGATCTGAGCCTGGCATTGTTAGGCTATGAGTAGACTATTTTGAAAGCATTTTTTAGTCTAGATAGGTTAATATTAGCTTAATAAACTGTGGCATTTATATGATGCATTTCAAATGTGGGGAACAACTTCACACATACTATTTTAGTATTCTTTTATGATAGCTCCCTACGCATAGACTTGGTGGTGGTATTATTATTATTATTATTATTATTATTATTATTATTATTATTATTATTATTATTATTAGCAGCAGCAGCAGCAGCAGCAGCAGCAGCAGCAGCAGCAGCCCCGTATTGTGGATAGGCAGGGAGTATAGCGGCTTTCCTCTTAATGAGTTTGTGGCTGAGATAACATTTGAACTAGGAGCAACTTGGCTTATTGCTCATTCTCTTAGAGCACAATCCTATACTGCACTGGAATGGCGAGGCAGGCCAGCCAACGCCATATCCCAACGCAGTATAGAGGAGTCTGGAGTCCCCCTGTGGCAATAGCAGGCACAGGTCCGAGGAGACTGCGTGGCCCAAATTGGGTCTGCACGGCCTCCCAATTGGGCTTAGGAGGCGGTCGCCTCCCAAGCCCATCCACGTCCCACCTTCCCCCTGCCCACAATCTTGCTCCCCACCACCACCAATCCGCCTCCTGAAACAGGACGGAGCCTCCCTCGCGTCTGCAGCGCCAGTCCTGCTGCTCTAGCGCCAATGCAGAGGTGCTGATCGGCACTCCCGCGTCGATGCTAGTGACATCGCACCAATGCTATGACGTAGCGTCGGCGCAACAGGCAGTGCAGGATTGCGCTGTGAGTCACTGTGCTATACTGGTTTAGTTTCACTTATCTGAACTCCTTGGGATGGGAAGGTGTCTGGATTTTGGATTTGCCTGGATTTTAGAATAATTGCCTAACTACAATGAGCAATGCTTCCTCTTTCTCTTTTCACGGTTACCCTTTTGGGTGTCTGCTGGCCTCTTTAACATTTTTCAACAATGGCACACACCACAGAGCAGAGAATACAAGGGTTCTTTCTGCATCACCTAGGCAATGTGCATCTGTTCAGTAGAGGTGACTAGTATGTCTTCTAGTCTTCAGAGACTAGATAAGTTCATGCATATTCAGGCTGGTAGAGCTTTAGCCCATGGGAAGTCCACCCTGAGTAAACAAACAAGCATTTAACTCTCGACCACCAACTTCTTACATATTACAGATTCTTGTTGGTTTGTAATAACTGCCCCATTCTCAGCATTAAAGTTATCCGTTTGATAACTGAGGGAACAGGCTATGAAAGCTCAATTCAGGGGAAATAATTCACTTATCTAAACCCTATCAAATTACTGGTTTGGGTAAGACATTCTGGTCCTTGCAGCAGAAAATTCAAATCACATTCTTCTCTTTTGTGAAGAAAAAAAAATGGACAAAGAGGACATACTTTACTGGCACCCTGAGGTAGCTGCCTTACTATACCTGAGATGATATACCTGACTGTAGAAATTACAGAATTGAAAAAGAGGACCTTCCACTGGCTTCCACACATTCATTAAACACACACGCACGCACGCGCGTGCACGCACACACACACACACAGAGAGAGAGAGAGAGAGAGAGAATAATACCTGAACAATGGTTTTCTGAAGTAACTTGGCATGCTGTTAAAGAAGTTGGGCCTAAAGATGTAACCTTTCGACCTGGCGAGGTTGTTGTGGGACAAAGCGCCGTCGCTTGTCCCTCAATACAGATGTCGAATTTGCCATTAAGGAAGCCAGAAAGTCTACAAAACGAAGACCAATCCCTAAAGGATTAGCCGGAGAGAATGACTCGTCTCCATACTGTCAAATGAAGGGATTACTAGGCAAGTAAATTTCTATAAGGCAGAGCAGACAAATAGTATGAAACCATTCTTAAGAAAACAAAAGGCATTGAACGGTGCTAAAAGGTTAGAGAACAAGTAGAACTTATTTCTCATGTCTCCAGTTGTGGGCCTTACTGTGCTTCAAACCACTGAAATGGGAAAGAAAAATCAACTGAACAAAGACTAATGACAAGTGCCATTTCTTAGTCAAATAGTATCTGGAGCACCAGCGGCGTGCGAGGAATGCAGAGTTTGAACAGGTTCAGACTAAACAAAACACCAGAGTTCTCTGCCATCCCCTTTTCTGCAGGTGTCTCAAATTCATTCACCAGGAAATACTTTGGGCTGCAGGATGCATTGGCAATCTCACAGGTACAGGGGCTGCATTTCTGAAATACTTAGCCAAGTCTCAAAGTACAAGAGGCCCAGACACTAGCAAATGGTGCCTCACTGTCTCGGAGAAGGAAAGTATTTTTTTTTCCTTAAAGTACCATTTGAGAAAAACATTTATTGAACCTGATCAAATCTGTCCAAATAATATTCTAGGCTGCACTTTGCTAAATGATGAAAAGAGCTACCATCCATTTGCCTGGAGTTGATACAGGTAGATGGTCCCTTATCCAGACATCTGAAATCCAGACTATTCTGAAATCCAGACATTTTTGCCAAAGACTTTTTAAAAAGCTGTATGTCGTGTGAGAACTAAGAGGTATTGTGCTCATTCCCATGCACAGGCTGCAAGTTCTATTCTGTGCAACGTCCAACCAATGTGTGAGCCCCACATCACAAGCGTTTTTGGGGAACGGAGAAATGAACCAATTAGTAATAGAGGCCTCTGCACAGGTCTTCTGTGTTGTAAAAGTATAGTGGAAAAATAAGGGATTGTATAATGGATATCACTAGGCCCCATTTCTGCATTAGTATCTGGGTGCAAATCAGTTCAAGTTTCATACTTCTGAATCTACAGATGTGATCATGAAGTGTACACAAGTGCACGCATGCAGCTTTTGGAGAATCATTGCTCGACTCTGTAGGTCTGACAGGGTTCCCAGCTGGAAAGTTTCCCACTCCATAATTCCCACCACAGAGTGATGTAGAAAAGCAGTTGTGCTTGGTCTCCGGTTTGTTATGAAAAGATTTGCAGCAGTGACCATTGGCTTTCTAAATAGTAGTGAGTGAGTGTGTTTATGTCTGTGTGTGTGGCGCAAGGGAATAGTGATGATTTCATTATGTTCAAAGAATAAGATTTCCCCAGTGTCCAAATTACTGTTTAATATTTTGCCTTCTAGAACTACAGCCCACATACATTCCTTGAGCGGTACAGCTGTGTGGGGGCTGTGCATAATATATATCTTACAGATTCAAGGTCACTGTGGACATATCTAAAGAAGATGTATTTAAGTATCTGCTTCATTATCCATGAAGCTGATCTAGGTAACATTAAGGTTGCAATCCTAACCTGGAGTTAGGCCGGCACAGTTAGGTCAGCAACGTTTGGCTGGCACAAGGGACACCTTCATTTGAATCACTCTCGGAGTCAGAGAAGCCAGCACACAGATGCGTGCCATCCTTCCTGACTCCAAGAGTGGTCCAAACATACTTTACGGTGTCTCTTGTGCCAGTCAAACTTTGCTGGCCTAACTGTACTGGCCTAACTCCAGGTTAGGATTGTGCCGAAGTGCTTGTTCCTTTCAGAAACGTGTAACCATTTCTCTTCTAGTCCTTCTAAGCAGCAAACTCAGGCAACAGCCCTGGCTCTGCTGAATAGCCTAAAGGTGCTCCACCCTTTCAACAAGCATGCTGCAAATGAGTCCAAAGTATGAGGGAGCACAACTGTGGAGCATGCTACAGTGTTTGCACAGTGCCCTATGCCTTGGTGTGCTTTCCTCTATACTGAGCTTAGTAGCAGGCAGCAGTGCAGCAAAGGAGAAGCATACCAGAGTTGCAGGCTAATGCCATGTTGTAGACCAGGGTCCCCAGACTCTGGCCTGTGAGCTGAATTCGGTGCCTACTGTTTACCGCCTCCAGGTGAATGGCACTTGCAGTTCTGCCCGGGAGCCACTGTGAAGTCCCTCAATGCTCATGCCTTGAGCCCAGATTTCTGGGCAGACACAACTGGCCTGTGCAAGTATCAGGGATGTGCAAAGGGACTTCACAACAGCTCCTGGGCACACGACCGGGAAGCCTTAGCCAGCAGCAGCTGCCTCCAGTTTGGAGATCACTGTGATAGACCTACAGCTTCTTGCTCTTATCCAGGAATGTCCCAGGTGTCCCCTGCCTATACCACTTGTAGCATCTGTGCTGCAGCTCAGCCAAGCACAGAATATTCATTCATCTTTATTAAACTACAAGATTTGTCTAAGGCCCTAAACTTAGCCCCACAAGTTTCCATGTTTATTGGAGAAGTAGCTCACTTGAACTAATTTTTTGATGCCAAAAGGCAAATCAAGACTCTAGGTCTATACAGCCCCCTCCCCCATATATCCAGGGATCCGAGGATTCACTTGTCCACAAATTGGGGGTGGTGGCATGCACCCCCTGTGCCCTTTAACTTTGTTTTTATTCTTACCATTGTTATTGTTGTTGTTTTTGTTAAGTAAAAGTTTGCTTTTACTAGTTGCTGTAAGCATGAAGCTTATAGACAGAAAAGCAGGCATGATGCATGCACAGTAAAGGGGCCCACCAGAGAACATTAACAGGAAGCAGAAGCTCCTGTTTCCTGTTAATGTTCTCTGGACATCCTCTCTAGCATGCAAGCTTCCTGCCTGCTTGTCTGCCTATAAGCTTCATGCTTACAGCAACTAGTAAAAGCAAACTATGGTCAACCTCGGCACTAGTGATAAGAAAAACAAAGCTAATATAATGGGTGCAGGGGCTCAACCATATCTGCTGTTCCTGTATCTGTGTGTGTGGGGGTGGGGGGCTGGGCTGCATCCACACAGATACAGGAGCCCCTGTATACACTTTCACAGAACTAAGCTCCTCTGAAATCAGTAGGACTTACTTACAACAACCATGCATTCTGGACTACAAGATGTTTAAGAATGGACACGCCTAGTATTTTCCAATAAAAGCAACTCAGTTGCTTCTGAAAGTCTCCAACACCTGAAAACATAGCACATGTACATACAAATATTTGTCACCCACTTTGGGAATTGAAAGATTCACTGTCTTTGATTACGGGGTTCAGTTTAACTCTCATGGCTAATACTTGTTGATAGACCTTGGCACTTGCAAGCCTAAGGATCATCCAAGAAACATGGCTTTCCAAAAGATACTCAAATGTCGGCACAATACTTTGTACTTGCCCAAAAGAGGGACAAAAGCTTCTGTTCCTGCCATAATATGAATGTAGCCAGGTATCCATAACCTGCCAGAACTGTTGGCAATAATATGAATTTTTTCACGTGGCAGATTCCCCAGAGCTGTAACAAAGAAATATATCAATGAGTGTTACAGCTGTGGGGAATCTGCCATGTGAAAAAATTCATATTATGACATTGAGTGTCACTATTCTTAGAGACAACTTGGGATATAAAACTGAATCGCAAGGGTTGCAAATGTATGCTTATAATTAAGCTGCATTTCATATAATACAGTGGGCAGCGCAGGCCTAACCTGTGCTAGAGCAGACAGGCCTGGACTGAATTCAGCTCAGGTTTGGCGCTTCCTGGAGCTCCCCGCCTGGCAAGGGGACATTTGTAAGTCCCAGCAAAATAGCGGGCACACGTCTGCGCAGGCCACAGCGCTCAGTGCTAAAAGGCAGATCCCGGCTCCACATCCCTCCCCGGGCCATCCCACCCAAGGTGCCACCCTCCTTCTGCCCCCTCTGCCTACTCCCCACCCAGAAAAGCCCCCCACGCTGTCCATACCCGAACGGCACAGGGCAGCTTCCCTGTCACCTTCCACAGTGTTGCTGGGTTGGCAAAAGTGCTCATGCCGCCCTAGCACATTCTGAGCAGGCGCAAACACGCCTTATGGCACGCTTGCAACGTCCCTGGACCGACGCAAGCTGCTTGCATCGACTCAGGACAACGTTGCACCCTTAATGTACATTAAGGTCTCTGTTGTCTAAATAACAACCGTGTTTTGGCTCAGCTAAACGTTAGCCTAACTATTTGTTTGATCAGTTCTCCCCTCCTAGGAGCGGAACAGCAGCTTCTAGAAGGGTGAGGCAAGAATATATATGAGTCTGCTGGAGTTTGGTTTTGCAGACTGATTAAAAAACACCACCTCCCAGGGAGACAAACTAGGCTTTCATGTCCAGACCCACTGATCAATGCAGGACTTTGTTTTCAGTTCTATTGTGACAGCCTCTCCTTCTTTTGTGTAAGATTTTGCAATATTGTCCTAGTGCTCCTGTTTCCTGCAAACTGTTACTACCTTCAGCCCTGTGGAATTATCTTACTTCAACCATTTGTTGTTTATCTTGTGAAAGAAGCATATGTAAATTGTATAGTGCTTATTTTGTACATGACTAGTCAGGTGAAATTAAGTTTTGATAAAGGAGGTTTTAGTTATAGGGGAAAGTCTCCACAGAAAGGAAGCTACCATAATTGGCTTGATGTCAGTACATGTTCTCATTGAAACAATTATGTCAACGTGCGTAGCTTCCGGGTAATCTTGCTATTAGCAGAAATGTCCAGTCTTTCTTAATAAGAAGTTCCCAAAAATAACTGATTTGCATATAGACTGTAACCAGACAGGTTTGGATTGAGAGACATGCTGTCAAGTTACAGTACAAGTCTGTGCATGACTATTAGAAATTAGTTCCATTCAGTTCAGTAGGATTTACTCATGGGTAAGTGTATTTAGGATTGCCACTTTAGTTGCTGAGCCAACAGCTGGCTTGGTAGCTGAGAGCCAATCCTATTCAACTTTCTAGCACAAGGGCCCCTCCCACTTCTCCTTCCCCAATTCAAGGCGGGGGGGGGCTGTATTTGTAGTGCTGCATAAAATGACACGTAAACTGGTACCAATTCAACCAGCGGACAAACAGCCTGCAGTGGCCCTAGAGGAGCCCACTTGCTCAAGGAGTCACTTTCTGAGAGGTCCCAGAGAATCTGTGTGGAATCTGAGAGTTACATTCCAGCATATACTGAGGTGCTGCAAGGGATTCTGGGATATCCCCACTGTGCTACTGTGCTACAGGGCAGTTAAATGTTGCAAACCAGCAACATTATGCACTGCCGTGTGTAAGAAGAGTGGCGGCAAGGGAAGGATAACAAAAGAAAGAAGTATGTGGGAAAAGGGTATTTTGGTTTTATAAATAAATAACATGAAAGAACTAGCCCCGAAGACAGTAGTGACTCTTTTCCCATCAGGAAAATAGCACATGCAGGATATCTTTCCTTTACCTTTTTGATTTATTAGGCATAATTTCATAACTTGCCCAAGGTCATTATGAGTTAGAGTTAGAACAAATGAACGATGTATTTTGGGCACAACCCAACAAACAATTAGTCACCTGTATAGCTGGTAGCTAAGCGCTATCATCCTGCTGGCCAAGGGGATGGAAGTTCAATAACATGAAAGGTTGCGTGAAAGAAAGAATTAATTTGATTGTTTTGGTGGCCATGTGCTTTAATTAGACTTTATTGAGACCCAAGGTCATGCTTGAAGTCTAATCTGTGTTTTGCTATATCAGGTTCTGGGAAGAAGATGGGTGTGGTGAGCATCACTTCACAGTAGTTAATGGAGAGTTCAGCATGTGGGCATGTTCAGGGGTTGTTTGGGGAAAATGTTAAGTATTTGTATTAAAAATAGCTGCTGAAAATGACTAAGACCATCTCTGGTTCAAGTCAAAGCTGCACATTACAGTTTACTGTAACTTAACTTCAGGCTGCCCAAGTACAGCTAACTTTGCCCTGTCTTCAGCTTTATCTATTCAGACTGCACAGAAAGCAGAACAGAATGCTCTGGGGTACAATACACTGACTATTGGTGGGGGTTAGTACTCTCTTTTTAATCCATCATAGAATGTTAGAGTTGGGAAAAGTGTGGAGATCATCTAGTCCAACCCCTGCTCAGGGAACCCGGAAGAGGAGTGGAGCTTAGGCCGGATCATAACCCCTTACCCCAGCAGCACGGCGCCAATCCGGGCTGCTCTGATTTGCACTGCTGATTTTGGCTAGCACAGTTCCAAGTAGACCCATTTGGGCTGCTGCCACATTACCCAGGGAAAGGGGAATAGATTCCCCTTGTCCCAGTTGTGCTGCAGCCAGTTGCAGTCCTGTGCTGGATATGGGGCAGGCTGGATGGCCTCCCTGTTGCAGCACAGGGTTAGGATTGCACTCTGAGACTGCTAGATTCTGGCTCACACATGCTATTGCCAAGCCAGATTATCACCCACCCTGTACTTGTGTCCCTGGTTTTCTTTTGGACCTGCTTGCAGGATTTTACATTTGTCTCCATTGAACTTAATTTATCTTGTTGATAAATTAACAACATTGATGATTATGATTAACAGTATTTATATACCACTTTTCAACAACAACAACAACAACAACAACAACAACAACAACAACAAAGCTCACAGTTTACAGGCAAAATCAAATAGCTAACTGGCTTCCTGTCCCAAAAGGGATCACAATCTAAAAAGATGCAGCAGGAACACCAGCAAATAGCCACTGGGAGGGAAAAAAAAAAAAAGGCATGTTGGGGTAAAGAAGGGCAGTTACCCTCGCCCTTCTAAATATAAGAGGAGCATCAACTGAAAAAGTGCCTCTTTGCCCAGTTTGTAGTGGATTCTAACATTAATCCAGACGTTCAGTATCATTTTGAATCCTGATTCAGGGCCCAGTCCTGTCGGGCACAGCACAGGTGGTACAAACCTAATGCCCACGCTGATGTTGTGAAGGTGCCGTCAAGCACCTTCACCGCCAGCGGTAAGGCTATGGGAAGGCCTTGCTGCCAGCGCCGGGACAGCTCCAGCCCTGCAACGCCCAGACGCAGCAACTCAAGTTGGCAAGCGGGAAGTGCGACCTTCGCCAGCATTGTGAACCTTCTGAGCGCCAGGGCGGGAGAGCATTTCTGGGGAGGGGGAGGGGTGGGTGGGACCAGTGTCAGCCTTTGCTGCCAGATCCTGACCTCCATGTCAGGCTGCACAGCTCAGCACAGAAGCCCTCACCTCTGCGCTGGCAAAATATCCAGTGCAGAGACAAGGACACCCATTGCCCACTCCGTACCCTTAACCTGGGGGGAAATGGGATAAATGTCCCCTTCCTCTGAGGACCCTCCAGCGCCTGCCCAGCGCCAGTAGGATGCAGCAATACTTGCTTGGCTACCGCTGCTTGTACAGGTGGACGGGCTGCTCCGGATTGGACTGCCCGGCTTTCAAAATGTTAGCTACCTCCTCTGATTACTTACGTAATCACAAATTTGATGAGCATCCCTGCTACCTCCTCCTTCAGAACGTTTACACCGGTGCAGAGCCGAAGACTGAGCCCTGTGGCACCCGACTTGATGCCTCTCTCCAGGTCCTTGTGGAGTCCTTTGTTGGGGATGGTTTTTCAACCAGCTTTGAACTCACTTAACCATAGTATCATCTAGCTAGCCTACATTTTACCATTTAACAACAAAGATAAAGTGGGAGACTTTCAGCCCACTCTGCATTGCACTGCGCTGGTGGATTTCACGATCCACCATGCCATGGCCACCATCGTTGTTCTGCAGCTTGCAACCGTGCGATGTATGGGTGCTCAGCATGCTGTGTGCTAGAAACCAAAAAACAGGTGGCCATGAAACAGAAGAAAAGGACAAAAGGAAAGGCAGAGTCTCAGCCTGGTACTGAAAACTACTGATTCTGTATACATGTAAACTCTTCTGCAAAGCCAAAGATCATTGTGTGCCTTTGCGTGGTACACCAGCTCAAACAGCTCACTCTGACAGTTGTCTTTCAAAGATTTCCGTTGAACCATGTTGGGCAATTTGCATGCAATAATAGATTACTTACTCCTTTTCAGCACCAGCCTCTCCTTTTTGTTCTTTTGTTTTCTGGCACGGTTCCTCCTGTTTACGGACATTCCTCTCTGTATGCTGGTTTCATCTTCTCAGGTCAGGCTCCAAGTGCCTGTTGGAGGTGTGGCGGGCCCCATCTATTAAGCTCAGGGCCTTTGCAGAAGGGGTGCTAAATTAGTGGAATAAGAGCACAATCCTATGCAGGTCTTCTCAGACTAAGTCCCATTGTATTCAATGGGAACTACTCCCAGGAAAGTGTGCATAGGATTGCGGCCTAATTCAGACCATAAGTGGTGAAGACTTAGCACTTCCATAGGGCTTTAGGAGCCGTTTAAAAGCCTATTGTCTGCTGCTGTTGCTATTGTATTTGTTCCTTTTGCTGGCTTTAACGTTTTGTGAATTGTGTGGGGCTGTATTCATATTTGCTGTCATGTATTTATTTATAGTTTTACATATTAATTTGGTGTCTTAATATGTTGTAAACCACTCTGGCTCACTTGATATTACTGGGATATACATTTTGGGGGGAAAAGGGGAGAGAAGGAAAAAATAGACTTTCCAAGCAAGGATGTAGCTTTGGGGGAAATACAGGGGCCCGCACACTCCAAAATATTCCAAATTCTTTCCCTTAACTATGAGCTCACTTTGAATTTAAGAAGTCTCTAACCCTTACTTTCTGTCAGCGTGACGTGCACAGAGTGTTAAACGAGGTCCTGAGGGCAGATTTCGGGTTCAAATCCATGATGATAGTCTGATCATTATGCCCTGCAGATGGCCTGGGCAACCACCAATGGAAACAAAATGTTGGCCAAGATTTTGAATTTGGATTTTACTTTCCTGGTTTTATTATATATGGAAGTGCAGTTGACACTCAATTAAGAATAAGACATTAAAATTAAGGCCTTGGTTTCTGTATATTAGCCTATTTGTATTTAGGTTTTTGTCCTTTTCCATTGACTCTCATACCATATTTCTGCGATGAGCCCACTGCCATGTCAGATGAGATAGTGGTGCATTTGTACATCATTGCTGGCCAGCTGTTTGTGGCCAGAGTATGCCACAGTACACTTTTGGAGCATGCTGTCTTTGGCAACAATTCGCCAGCTGTCAGTTCATGCCCATTCTCAGCTGCCAAATTCCTGGGTCCCAATGCCAGGCTCACCCAGAAATGAATAAAAATCTT
This sequence comes from Lerista edwardsae, assembly GCA_029204185.1. Classification (NCBI taxonomy): domain Eukaryota; kingdom Metazoa; phylum Chordata; class Lepidosauria; order Squamata; family Scincidae; genus Lerista; species Lerista edwardsae. The sequence continues at coordinate 279,551 of JAJKFI010000171.1, read as the reverse complement.
CCAGCCAGCTGTTCATATTTGGCCTTTACACACACACACACACACACACACACACACACACACACACACACAATTACACAGCAGTGTCATTGTCCTCACTGTTGTTAATGTTTACATCTTGTGGTCACGTCCATTGGAGGCTGCCACCTCTGCACTTGGGGCCCTCAGGGGCAACTGTTGGATTCCATTGCCCGAATTAGGCATTGCTAATTATGGAAATCTTTGACTTTTTCTCTTCTTCACAACACTATAGTAGCTCTGAAGAAATACGGATTATAACGTTATTGCCAGCCCAGCTTCTATCAGTTTTAGGGAGTAGCAAGATAATCTAAGAACCTGCCTTTTCCTTTGTCACAGAGGTTCCCCTCACTCACTGAAGGATTTCCCTTCAGTGTCTGGCTGCAGCTCTCCAGCAGGTCTTCCTCAGCTCTCCCTAGAAACGCCAGAGATTGGACCTGAGCCAGTTACAACACTTACATTTAGCACTAGTTCCTGCGCACCACATAGGATTAAGTCTATGGTTGCCTTCTCCAACTGATCTGGTTGGTTCCAAGTTGTTAACGGGGTGTTTTGAAATGTGGGTTAACATGCAGGAGAAACCTGTTTCATGGGCTGGGACCATGAGGTAGGTGAGGATGAAGGCACAACAGACACACTTTTATTGTGGGGATCAATTTACACATGCAGGGAAGGGGAATCAAAATAAGAGCCATTCAGTGTCTCTTAGCCATTCATATTGCTAGGCCCTAAATGTCAGCAGTTGCTTTAAACACTAGGAAAAGAGAAAGCCCAAGGAAACCCTTAAAAAGAAGAAAAGGTGTGTGATGACACAAGCATGCATGGGGGAAAGGAGAAAGATAGAGAGATATTAGAAGGGTTTCTAGGGGGAACTCAGATGCTACTTTGATGGTAGCAGGAAGAGAGGGGGAGAGAAAGTTGGGGAGTCTCTCCGTTGGGGAGAAAAAGGGAAGGAAGCAAGAGCCGTTCCCCCAGTTCCAGTTGTGGCAAAAGGCTGTAGCCTGGGCTGTAGGCAGGGCCGTGAAGTCACCGTTTCCTTATGGTGGAGGAGCCAGTCTCTCCCACCGAATAATCCAACATCCCAAGCCTCTGAGTAGAAATCAACTGGCAACGCCGATTTCCCTTGTACTGAGTCCCTGATGGTTTGGTTAAGAGAGTTCCTTCAGTGGAGCTTGTTCTGTCGCTGATCTTGGGCCTCCTCTAAAACAGTTTAAAAATCCTAACACACAGGCACATGTAAAACACAACACTCAAGCAGAAGGCAAATGATAGAGGCAATAAGCATGTCATCAATTTGACTGCAAACTAAAATAGAGTGGAGTTTATGGGTAAGTGGCTTGATGGCTCTTGGGTTCTCAGTCCTAAATCAGTGCCTCTGCTATTTTGCACCTTATCAAAGAGGCAATCAAGAATGTATGACAAGCTGAAGAGGCCAGTTGCCATCATAGCCTGGACGATTGAATTTGGCCATGGAACTGGTAAGGGCAACTAGGGTTGGATGCTCTTTTCTGTCAGTAGCTACTTTATCTCAAGTCTGGAAGCTCCCAGGATGTGGCTTTTGTTCACAAGGTCAAATGTGCTATGCCAGGAAGGTGCTGCCTCTTTCATGGAATTTTCTAGGAAACGAAAGCTAAGCAAAGCTTCTCCCAAGCCAGCTGTTAGAGTGGCTGGGGTGGAGGGAGGGTGGTGGTAGAATGTTCTGACAAATTAAGTATGTCGGCCTTCCTCACAGCCTGTGGAATTTGAGGTCCCTTCCTGACAGTTCTTCTGGTCATGGTACTGGCAAAGCACTCTTGCAGCTGTGTTTATGGGACATGTGCTGCATCCTGCTGTGGGGAAGCAATCATGGGACCCTCCTCAAGGTAAGGTAATGTTTGTCCCCTTACCTTGGAGCTGCATTGGTACTGGAAGGTTGGATAGGACCTGGTCCTTCAAAAAGGTTTCTTTGCTGATATGGCTGGTATTCCTGCAATTTCCTCCTTCAGTCAGAGTTGAGTCTCCACCTGATGCCCCTTAGGTTGTCAGTTCAAGACCACTGCAGGCTCAAATCCTAACAGTCATAGATGAAATGATGTATATTCCCAGAAGGCTTAGTAGGGAGCTGATTTGTAATGTTGCATGAACTTCCATTCCCTTTGAAAGCTCTGGGTTTTCTCATCCAGCTCTCAGAATCCTATAATGATGTCGTCTGTCTTCTCTGTCTCCTAGGAGAAAAACCATACAAGTGTACCTGGGAAGGCTGCACCTGGAAGTTTGCTCGTTCAGATGAACTGACGAGGCACTACCGCAAACACACAGGAGTGAAGCCTTTCAAGTGTGCAGACTGTGACCGCAGCTTTTCCCGTTCGGATCACTTGGCGTTACACCGCCGAAGGCACATGCTTGTCTGAAAAATGCTACCTTGTCAAAAAAAAAATGGAAGTACCAAGAGCTGGGCCTCTTTTAACGACAGCAAATTCAGCAGGGCTGAATCCCGTTTTGACAGCGTTAGCACAAAAGGGGGCATTCCGTGTTGTCCCGCCCACACACAAAAACAGGAAACGTAGTGCCACTATTCTCCCTTCCACCTGAGGTTGTCTATTCAGTGTGGGCAAGTTATCACCTTCTGCTGGGAGACCATAACCGAAATGCAACACAATTGGGCATTACTTTCCTCCCTGTGTCCTTTTAAAAGTATTTATGGCTTGTACCTTTTCTCAACCATCACATTTTTTTCTCCTGAAGAATTAGTGCTATTATGAAGACAAGATTCCACAAATGTTTGAAAAGAACAAGCTGCCACCGCCGCCAACTCCTCCTCCTCCTTCCTCCTCCTCCTCCTCCTCTTCTTCTTCTTTTAAAAACTACTGTCAAAACGCTGCAGAATATCACCACACCTGATGGTTGAAAATTCACAATCTACAAGCCAGCTATATAGACTCGAAAGAGGAGGGATGAAAGTTGAGCTTTTTGAAGGGATTCCTCAGCACACTTATGCAATAAAGTTGGTGGTATTTTTCATATTTACCCCTTTGTCATTATGCCAGACTCTAACCCATTTTTTTTTAACTTTTTCTTTTAAAAATTATTTCTGTTTTTGTTGGAATCTGTAAAACAGGCATCAGTCACATTTCAGTGTGAAATCATCCTTTTTTTTTTACATCTATTATTTGCTTGCTTTTAAATAGGAAGAGACTATTAAAAATGTTCTGGCCTGATTGTACATTGGAACAAATGTATACAAACTCATTGTCCCTAAACTAACATATTTACTTGAAATTACTTTTCAAGTAATGGGTTACACATGCATGGTCATCACTTGATTGCTTGTCGGTTGATTGGCAGCAGTTGTTGACTCAGCTGAATCTGTGAACTGACTCTACTGATCAACACTGTTTGATCTGTGATGGCTCATTCCCACATGCAAGTCTATAGTTGATGCTTCAGTCAGCAAGTGCTGAGCATGCATGTGAGAACTCTTTTTCCTTCACTGAGGAACCTACTTCTGGTATACCTATGCTTAGGACTGCAGTCTCTAAGATTTGAGTCACTGCCCCTGAAAGGAATTGAGTGCATAAATCTTAACAAGAGCAGTGTTCAATGAGCTCCTGTGGTTGCTTTCATGAGAACCCAGAGTGCACAGAGCCACCTCAAATCATTTGTGACTAAGTCCCATTGAAAACACAGCAACAGTTAGTTGTAATTAACATTCTAGTGGTTTCAATGAAACTTGGTCATGACTACGTTGTTCTGGATAGGGACCAGGGTGGCTTCACAAATGGTCATGGTTGGTCATTCCAGAAGTGTGTGGTGTGACAGTGTGGACCATGTTCATCAAGGAGCGTTGTTGTTGTATTTTAACCAAGGGCATGCATTTAGCCCAGAGGAAGGGGCTGCTATCATGGGCAGATTTTGCCTAGAGGTTCCCAAAGAAACTGAAGGCCAATGATCTAGGTGTCTTCTTACTGTGGTCACATGGTTTGCATGTGATTACAGCAGGCCCTTCCTTATGTGTGACTGAGAAGGCAGGCTGCAAAAATAAGATTTATCAGGCACTTCTTGGAACACAGTGCTTATCTGGGGAGCCGACAAGCAGGGTTGAGAGCATTTTTTAAGATATTTAGAGTGCAATCCTAAACTGGAATTAGGCCGGCATAAGCTAAGACAGCAAAGTTTGGCCAGCACAAGGGCCACCATAAAGCGTGTTTAGACTATCGGAGTCAGGGAGGATGGCTCACGTCTGTGGGCTCTTATATGTGCCTCTGCCACATTGTGATGATCTAAACGCCTCTCTGACTCCGAAAGTGGTCCAAACATACTTTACGGTGGCCCTTGTGCTGGCCAAACTTTGCTGGTTTAGCTTATGCCGGCCTGACTCCATTTAGGATTGTGCCCTTGATATCATAGTAGGAACCATAAGTAGTTATGGGACACTTTACATTTGGAAGTACCATATGAGTTGGCCCACAAGCACAAATGCCATAGCTAAAGTAGATACACCAGGGTAGTCAAACAAAAGGCCCATGGGAAGTTCTTCATTCCTATAGATCTGCACGGCCAAGATTGTAGGCCTTCAATACTTTTTCAAGGCATCACAAGACTTTGGAACCCAAGATCCTGAGGAATCATGGTATGTATAATGTAGTACAAGCTTCCAATATATTTCCCTAACCATCCTGGAAGTTGCTGCATCATACATTGCAGAGTGGCATTTGCCTTTTTTGAGGCATCATCAAGTTGCTGACTTGTAGTTACTGGATGATTGACCATGTTTGCATAGTTTCTCCTCTGTCACTTGCAGCTAATGAGTTCCTAAGTGAGAACAAATCTTTAATTCAGGTCACTTCCTGCTTCATGACATCACTTCCATGCACCATGAATGCTATTCGGCCTACTGTATGATATGAGTTTTACACCCCTGATATACATATACCACCACCTCCAATCCTTCGACTTTATTTTTTAGGTAGAAAGACCATGGAAATTGGGCTTACGCACACAGTAATGTATACAAAAGTGCCCCAATGCGTTTAGATCATCACAATTTGGCAGAGGCACATATAAGAGCCCACTGCAAGTCCACTGTTTCCAAATGACTGACCCTAACTCTTTTGGCAGATAGTTAAATCATCTTTGGCTGGGAAAGTTTGATAGACTGCAAGACAGGCAACCCAATCCTAGCTTGCGATGCAGTAATGCCAGTGTGGCTTCTGCTGTATCCCAAGGGGAAATTTTGGCCATGTTGAGACCTCCTCAGGAAGCCCCAGTAACTGTAATGGGTCAACTCGGACCTGCAGCAGCTCTATAGTTGACCTGTGAAGTAGCATCAAGCCTGAGAAGGGGGCTAGGATTCAGCAGGTGCCACTGCCACCAAACCTACCCTTGTCCTGGGGCCAATCCACCTCCTCCCCGCTCTATCTCCTCTCTGTTCCACCCTTTCCCGCCTCCTTCTTGACCTCTGCACTGCCTTACCTGTTCCAGCAGGTGTTCAGTGTCCATCTTCAACAGATCCAGCTGCTTGCCTCTTGTGGCAGTGGTTAGGCCACACACATTGGTGCTGTCACATTTGTGACCACTGGAAAGCTGTTTATACTGCTGGCATAAGCAGCCAATACGATTCGGCTTTGAGAATGTTACTAATGGATTAGCAGATCAGTTGTAAAATTTAAATCATGACAAGCTTTAAGCCAATTTTGTGGGGGTTGGAAAGTAAGAGCTTGTGGGGTATACAACTCAGATGTGGAGACAAAGGCAGTTTCTACATAATTCCCACACAGTCCTATTAACAAATATGTAGTACAGCACATTAATAGATGTTTTTTAATTAGTCATACCAGAGCTCTTGGTCAGCTCAGATGTCTAAAATACTCAGCTGGCAAGAGATTTGTCATACATCCTAACATGCTGTGAGTGGCTTCTTGAAGATGAAATGCCACTAAAAGCACAGTCTCAAAAGGACACTGTGTCCGCCAGCCCTGGCCCTATGCCCAAAACAATTGCACATATTTTATACATGCAATGCCAAGTAGGATAGATACAGAATGCAAATTCTTTCAGGCTGACTGCAAACACAGTGGACATGATCCAGGCAACTTTAAGCACTTTTAAATGTGCCACTGATATCTGCGGGGCAAGCTAGGCATGTGGTTAACTCTGTCCTATTTAACTTGATGAGGATTAAAAAGAGCTTAACTGTAGCTGGATTGTGCCCAACATTTACAAATCGGTGCAGAATAAATTGGCTCATGCTTTGCTACACTGTTCAAAGGACAAAATACAACATGGCAAAATGTTTAGGGAATTGAAAAGGAGGTGGAGTCTGAGGGTTGTTGTTTTTTCCATTTCCATAAAACAGTGTTGACTTTGAATGAGTTGAATGGGCAGAGGTTGACCATTTTTTGTATCTGAGCTTTTCTTAGCTCATATCTAAACAATACAGTCACAGTGTATCTCATCATACACAGGGACTTTCCATTCTTTTTTATAGGAACGGAAGAGTGCAGGCAATTCTCATGTGTTGCAGTAAGAACTGTTCAGGCTTGATGGTCATGATCTATGAAGAATTTCATTTCCTAACATTTCGCCCACAACTATGGCAGGCATTTTAAAATAGTACTGGCCATGAAAGCCTTAGATTATATGTCAATTCTCATGTGAATTTGGAAATATTTCCCGCTCACAAAAGAGGATCCCTCACATGCGAGAGTCTGTATTGCAGTATGTAAGTTTACAAATGTTTCATGATGCATTTAACTAAGAAAGGATATTTTCAGAGCTGCATAAATTAGCATCACTATGTCGTGTCTTAAATTAGTTTCCATTTTTTAATCCATAAACAGTATTAACTAGGGAAAGATTTTTGAAATTAAACTGGTCTTATAAAAGCAAACCTGCCAACCTAGCAGTTCGAAAGCACCGAAAAATGCAAGTAGATAAATAGTTACCACTTCAGTGGGAAGGTAACAGTGTTCCGTGCGCTACGGCATATAGTCATGCCAGCCACATGACCACGGAAACTTGTCCTCCGACTAACGCCGGCTCTACAGGCTTAGAAACGGAGATGAGCACAGCCCCCTACAGTTGGTCACGACTAGACCATTTGGTCATGGGGAAACCTTTACCTTTATAAAAGCAAAAGAAAGCTACAATTACACAACTGTTTTGTCTACTAATTTGCAGGTAATGGATCAAAAAGAGCAGATTGATAGTCGTGTGTAGGGATTTTGATTGATCAATCATTAGCTAAAATTAATATTAATGGCCTTTTGAGATGCCTGATTTTTCCCTCCCTCCCTCCCTCCCTCCCTCCCTCTCTCTCTCTCTCTCTCTCTCTCTCTCACACACACACACACACACACACACACACACACACACTAGGATTTCCTAACGGTTGTAGATGCAGCACAGTACAATTCCCAATTGCCATCTTAGTTAATATTATAGTTGTCTCTTAGACTTCTCTCTCTAACTTACCATTGGATTCTCAACAAATGTATTCTCATTCAGTGCATTTCAGTAACATAACTTTTCCTCTGCTAAATACATATTAGTATTGATATATAAACAACCTATATCTTGAGCCAATTGACAGCCCAATTCTTCTAAGCTGCCTGGCTGCCTCTGGGTGCAGTGGTAGCCATTTGGAAGCTCCTCAGAGGATGGGGACGTTCCTGCCAACAGGTCTCCTCATAAGAACATAAGACTTTCTGGATCAGGCCAAGGGCCCATCTAGTCCAGCTTCCTGTATCTCACAGTGGCCCAGCAGATGCCTCAGGGAGCACGCAAGGCAACCAGATACTTGTATCTTGCTGCCACTCCCCTGCATCTGGCGTTCTAAAATAGCCTGTTACCCTTGCACCACCCCCAAGGAAGACACCAGACTGAGGTTGGGGTTTAACTTTATTAAACACAAGTGCAAATCATGAAACCTACTGAACATCCGTCCCTCCCTTCCCAGTCTCCTCCTCACATCTGCACTGTATTTTGTCAGAGAAAAGTTGAGGGTCTCCGCATTGGGCCACACGGCCCAACACGGAGTTCCCACCCCCTGCGCCACCCCTCAGTTATTCCCTCCCACCCCACCCAGAATCAGTGCAATGCCGGTAGCAGGTTTGCTTACCAGCTGCTGGCACTGTTTCACCGCCTCTGGGCAGTGGGCTCCAGCGCAACATCAGTGCAAGCAGTAAGACCTTACTGCCCGTGCTGGACATTTGCAACTCCAGCGCAGACAATATGCTTGTACCGCTTGTACCGCCCACACTGGAAGCTTCTGGTTTGGGCCCTTAATCAGTAGGTAACATAATTACCTTCCCAAAAGGAATTGCGGTTTGTTTTTAAGTATTTCTGTTCAAATACTTGTTGCTCTTCATTAGAAATGAACAAATAATACAGGTGCATCTCATCTGTAGTTATCTACTTGTTACAGCAGAAAGGGGCATCTCTCCTATAGTAAAGAGAGGGGAATTAGGAAGTGTCTGAGAAAGAATTAGGAAGTTTCTGTAAAATCACATTTTCAAAACCTGTAGAAGTAAAATTGAATATGTTTCTAGTAATATCCCTTATTCAATACATTATTCTGTTTAAACATCACTTTAAAAAAAAAAAAGCTCCATCATGAGTCCATTCTTATAGGGACAGCCTATTAAAGCCACTGTGTCTTCTTCTAACTTGTTCAATGGCTATCTACGTCAGCAGTTCCCAAAGTCCTCCTTGGACTTTGGGACTGTGGTATTTGCAGGGGCAGGGAGGGAGTGGCAGTGGCACCACCGTGATCACAGCACTTGGGACCAAGGGGCTTGTAAACCTACCTGGGGGGTTGCACTGGTCTCTGGGAGGGTCCGGGAAGCTTGCAGCCCCCTCTGAAATAGCTCAGTCACCTATCAGAGCCCAATTTCAGTTTTCAAGGAATGTCCCTCTTCCAGTTCCCCTGGTGGGTTGCAACCAGTGGTGTCATCTACAAACAAGGAACGGGAACGCTGGGCGGGACTTCCGCATGATTGGCTGCCCGCCCGTCCCATTCCGTGGCTGCCCTGGCCTCGGGGGGGGTGCCTGCTCGCCCGGGGGAAACGGGTGGGGGGTACACTGGAGCCTGGGCGAGCAGCGGTGGGGCACGCAAAATGGGGGCAGCCCCCCTGAGGTCAGGGCAGCCGCGGAACGAAACGGGTGGGCTGCCAATCACGCAGAAGTCCCGCCCAAGTCCCACCCAGCGTTCCTATTCCTTGTTTGTAGATGACACCACTGGTCGCAACCCACCAGTTTGGGAACCGTAGCTCTAGACTGCATCAAGGTAGACAGGATCTGACATAGTGTTTTTGCTGAATATCAACCAGGTTGAGCCTCCTTTTCTTTACAGTTAATATAAGCACTTTTAAGTTCCAGTGATTCTAGGGGAGGGTTACGGACACACTTAACTGCCTCCCGTAGAAATCAAAGCAACACAAGCATGCTTAACCTTGGACCAATACATCACATTCAAACAAGGTTCTAGAACACATTGCAGATAAGGTGCGTATGAAGCAATGTGATGTGGGTGATATGCAGTATAGCTGCTCACGGAGGGAGAGATGCACTCATTTCCTTGTGTACTAGATTCTTGGCCTAATGAGTAAGTGTATCAGCCTTTTGCCAGCACCCTGCACATTGTTCCTAGGTCAAATCCCCACGTTAGCTTTGCTATTTTGTGGAAAAACTATATCTTCCCCTTCCATGACCCCTACCTAATGTGAGTCCAGCATATTCTGGTCAAGGTGCAATGCAGTGTTATGATCCTTAGCACACCATCACCTTTAATTCATTTTTTTTTTAAAGTAAAACTATCAAGCACTTTGAAAGCAACTTGTTGCAATATCAGTTCATACAAGGTATTAAGATGCAGTACTCTTTGTTGATTACATTTCAAAAATCCATTTAGGTTAATACTAAGGGACTAATAGAGCTAGAGATGCCATATTGATGCATTTGGGGAGCATTGCATGCTGAAATTGAGAATGTGGGTAATGATCAATATGGGGGAAATTCTTGGAAGGGATACTTTCCTAAAGCTGTATCAAAGCAATACACCACTCAGTGCAAATGTCTTTTTGCACAAGGGTGTCTTTGATAACATATATTATTTGATAACAAGTAAAAATCAGAATCCCTTTCTCATTTTTTTTTGTCTTTTTTGGGAAATAGGTGCATCAAAATAAGTGTGTTACGTTGATGATGAGTTTTTAGAAATTGATTGGTTCTGCCCTTTTTTCCCCATCCAAAGGAACATGTTGTAAGCCCTGTTTTCCATGGTATTCTACGCATAAGCAGTCATCAGGGCCTTTCTGTCCTTACAAACACATCCACATGTCCCACCCACGTGTGTATGGCTAATTGTGCGCATGGGTGTGATTATCAGAACTAAGATTTAATAATGCTTTCAAGAAAAAAAGTTGGAAATAGCTTTTCTTTAGGCTAAAATAATTTTACCTTATTAGGAAACCAGCTTGTATTACTGTATTATGCCTTTGCCTGTGTTTTATAGATGAAGATGTATAAACTTAAAAACTGCTATATTTTCACAGTTTCATTAAAGAATATCCGTAACTGTGCAATGTGTACTCAACAAGTCATGCCCATTGGTACTTTTCAATATGCTGACATCAAGTTGATTGCAGTACCAACACCGTTTTTTAGTATGAACCTCAATTATATGGATACTGCGTCTTTACAAAAAAAAATATAAAATTAAATAAAATAGAATTGAAGGTATTTTACTGTACTTGTAACAGTTTCAATATTCTGTAATATATTATGTGATAGTGAAGAAATATTTTCAAGCTCACAGTTTTTCACGGGATGTAAATAACTGAAATGAAGGATGCTTTTGAAACAAGCTGTTAGTTGTCGTCACCAAAACTGTGCTCAGAAAACACATTGTAAAACCTTCATAATACAGTTAACAATTAAACGAATGGGAAAGAATGTTCCGGTTTGTCAAAGCATGTTCTCGATGTATCATGTACCCTGACTGCTTGGCTTCGTATTACCTAAGATTGGACAGTAGAGTCACCTTGACGCTAAAGAACAAAAATCAAAGTTCAAAATATCATTGGCCTGTTCCAAAGAGCTGTGGAACTAGCTCCATGTGCCCAGGGAAGCATTGGACTTCCTCAAACAATAGCCCTGCCATGCTGAATGGCAAACCATTGTGAAAACTGAAGGGCTTCTTTGTAATGTGGAAGGATGAGGAAGGTGGCAGCAGAGGTGGATCTACAGGGGTGGGGGGGAATCTGTAAGTTTTGCAAGAAGCCTTACCCTGTCATGTAAATCCCTCCTCTCCCTTGCTGCTGTAGCCAGTAAGCAATACCAAGATGTTGCTTTTCCCTGTGAGGATTGGCTAAAACAGTGCAGGGGAGGAGTGATTTCCACTGCAAGGTAAGGCTTCTTGCAAAACTTAGAGCTTTGCCCTCCGTTAGATCTGCCTCTGGGTGGCAGGGAGTCTGCTGTTTGAAGGGAAAATGCCAACAATTCTTCTGGGCACATGCAGCCCTTTCGGTGCACTTAGTGCAGCCCTTTGGATCCTGGCCTCCATCAGCAGGATATCCTGATTCTTTTTACTATGGCAAACATTTTTCAGCTCCAGTATGCCCTGGCTGTTGAGAAGTAAGGGAAAGAAATACCAGGGCATGCTAATGCAAACCCTGCAGGCCACTTCATATCTCACTGCTTCCAAATAATTGAAGCAAAGACTCCAATTCACTGAAATGGTGGACAAATTGGGTGCTTCATAATGTATTTAGTGATGGTATGAGTGTCTTTACACTGACACTGGGCAATCAATGCAAATGGTGGTTTCCCAGTGAACATAACCTCACCCGAAAGGACACTCTTCCTGTTCTTAATACATTATAAAGGAACATGGCAGTCAAAAGTGGTCGCATATGAAGCAACCTCCAGGGCCAATTTGAAGAAGACCCATTGCACTTCTTGATTCGTTGTGAGCTATGGCCTGTTGTTTTTGATCCACTAATAACAACAACAAAGTCACAGGTATAAGGAGGTATTCTTTCTATTTAATATGGTAGCTATAGCCTTTTCATTAATTGTTATTCTTCTGGTTTTCCTCCTGTAACCAAGCAGCTAAATGTATCTGCGCACCTAAACTAGGTAGCCGTTCATACCTGATTCCAGCAGAATTTAACCTTTAAGATATATTTGTAGAGCTAAGCAATTCGGGGCCAGTTTCACACACTTGTCAGTTCAAGGATCCTCTTCACGAGGACGATATGCAAGTACTGTATCTTTAAGGTTTAATTAAGTGCTCTCCCTATAGAGCTATATGTGTGCCAGCCTGATCCTTCTCCCTCCCTTTGCGTATGATCTGGGCAATTGGGGGGGGGGGGGCTGACCTTTCATCTTGCAAAGATGGTCCTTAGTCAATGAGCGCATGAACTGACCCAATACAAAGTAATAAAATAATGGTATTCACATACTTGCTACAAAAATAGCTACAAATAAATCTATAGAGGTGTAACAATTTGAAAAGTGCCTGTCTCTGAACATTAGAGCAGATGGGGATGTTCCCTATACTTTTTACATAGCAATAAACTACAAATACAAATGAATTGTCATAAGATTCAGTTTTCATGTGGGGGTGGGGAGTTACACTTGGGATTGCATGAATGCAACAGCAAATCACAAAGTGCCATTTGTCTACTCTCTTCTGTGTTACCGTTTTACCTGTTCTGCCCAGCGTGAACGGGATTTTCTATTTCATACACTTTGAAGAAAGAAACAAATTTGTAGCTGGCGGACAGATGTCCCACAGTAGCATCAGAGCATTTTAAACTGTAGATGTAGAGTGTTTCTTTTCTTGTAACTATTTAAAAGGTAATCAGTCTTTTCCAGGGTATTATCTGATACAATCATCCAGACCCAACCATGAAAATCAATATTCAGCAACCATCACAATGGATTCCATATATGGAAGTAAATGCTAACATGGCCCCATGACATACCATTTTACTACACATTTGGCCACATATATCACCATACATTGGCAGCTGATGTACAATAAAGTTCTCCTTACCACTTGGCAAAGATGACAGAGATGGTCAAGCTACCACAGGCAGGTGCAAACTCACCCAGGGGATACTTTGGTCTTCATAAGTTCCTTTGGGTCTATGAGATTCATAACTTGAGCAATATCCTTTTTCTAGTATTTGAAGAATATTGCACAATGGCCAGAAATGTCACAGTGAATGGGTGTTGACAAGGCTGTTCACTTTTTGAAACGCTGATTTTTGTTATAGAACAAGCAAGAAGGCAATATATATCATCCAATATTGGAAACACTTCAAGAGGTATTTAAATGCCAGCGGCTCTTAACTGATTTTTATATATTAAAAATAACCTTGCAACACATGGTGTTGTATGTAAGTAATGAGTAATTTTTTTCAAAAATACATTTGGCTCACATTGTACCATTCTTCTGGCCATTTATCATGTAAAATGTTTTCTACCCTTAACTTTTCCATCATTGCGCCTTAATTGGTTTTATCCTCTGATTGGTTTGCACAAACAGGGATTAATTGGAGAGGGCAAAGATCCTCAATTTGAGGATCTTGACTTATTTTAGTTCCAGCTCGGTATACGATAGCATAGGCAATGTGCGAATTACTCAGTTGATACCATTCAGAATTAAGTATAAGTACAAATTCGGGGGCCACAGTCTTGGGATGTTCTGTACAATTCCCACTGAAATGAATGGGAAAGGGAAACTACCTGAAGATTGTTGTGTGCAAATAAATGCATTCCTTGCTGATGATCCTAAATTAACAGCATCTGGTGTATTCCTGCACGTGAACAAGTTAGATCCAGCTGGTGCAACTTGCAACCCACAAAGCTGAATGCTGCCCTTCCATGGTAGGCCACCAGAAGCTCTATACTGAACATCTGCTGGTTTCGCTACTGGCCTGGGACTGTCAAAACAGATGGGGCGTTGAGCATGGCCTGCTGACATGGCTAGTGAACTGCACGCAACTTAGTGGGTCACAAGTTATATGGGCTTGCCCTAGTTCATTATCTTCGTATGTATCGACAATCGACTTGTTTTATCTTCCTGTGTAAAAATGACAACAAAATCCCTTTAGGGCTTCTTTGCTGTACTTACTCTGTTGCGCTAAGGAGGAGTGGTGGCCAATGGTATAAAGTGTGGGAACACAAATGAGTCTGAAAATTCATTCCAATCCTGGGCCATTTGTGTTTCTTAGGCTGCAATCTTATACACACTTACCAGGGCATAAGTTCTACTGAATTCAGTGAATCAGGGGATTCAATGAATTACGCATGAGTTGACACATAGGATTGTGCTGTTAGTTCTTGTTCAAACAGCAAAAATACAAACTGGTGGCTTGAGAATGAAAAGATGGATGAATTAACCCAGGTCCTCATGAATATCATAAGTAATGCCCAAAATAAGAGAATCTCAAACTTGAGTGCTACTCTGATGCAACACCCGGTTCTCTTTTCCAGTATAAGACAGGACAGGCATTAACCAGTGACCCAAGTATCCATCAAAGACCCAACAAGTATTAAGTATGCCAGTGTAGCGAGCAAAATTGTAGCTCCTTAAGTCTTTCTTCATTATGTTTCAAATGGTTTTCAGTGAAAACATTTTTCTTTTTCCTTTGAGAAGTCATTTAATTTCCTAGTAGTTTCCTTCCTGTGCATTTATATGCTACATAGCGGTTAAGCAACGCCTATGTTATAAGTTTATTAATGATTATGTAAGTGTTGTTCTTGTATTTATGTATAGTGTATGTATTGTAAATATAATCAGAGTTTTTCCTCTTCTTTACTGTAAGCTGGTGATTTTTTTCTTTTTTTTCCATTTCTTTCCTTTTTTATTTTTGTTTTGTTTGCCCAATGATCATTGTAAAGGGAGTCCCCCTAAAGAAACCCCATCAGAGGACAATGACTTCATGAACAAGTGTTAATGTTTTTAATTGTGTCTCAGACATATTCTGTTGGTGCATTGCTTTTCTGTATTCAATTTTCCTATGAATTGAGCTGTGAAATAGAGTTTAAACTTTTAAATGTATGCATTGGTATAAATATCTGAATGGAGGCATGAAGGATAAATAAAGCATTTTGTATGGAACAATCCTCCCCAAAATTATTCCTGTGGACTGCTTGGATGTTTTAGAATACGCTTATTGCTGACTTCCTAAAAATGAAACATTTTCTTGCCAAAAAAAAAAAAAAAATCCTACAAACATTTTTACTTTTTTGATAGCTTTTCTTCCACAGAACAGAGTTCAAATAGTGTTGAAATAGTGGGAATGTTAAAGAGTGCCATGGGCTGGAAGTCAGTTTAAATGGCAGAAATTCTTATGAATGCAAAGACCCTCTTGGTGTCCTCCTGTTTTTGTCTGAGTTGCCAGTATGACATCCAAATGGGCAAGTCTGGAGTCTCCTCTACAAGGACATAGATGAGTTGGCAACCATCCTGACAACCATGACATCTCTCCTCATGGGAATGCATGGATTGCTGCTTCAGCCTTTACGTTGAAAACAAAAAAGAGGAGGGGGCAGTGTTAAAAGAATTGTTATTTATTAAGCACCTGAACAACACCCAGGCTTGATCCAATCAATAACAAAAAAACAAAAGGGGCCCAGCTAGCAAGGGACAAAGAGGGGAAACCAATGGAAAAAAATAAGAATTAAAAATGGACCAAGAGCCAGAAAAAGGGAAAGAAAAACCAGATGTCAATGTTGATTGGAACGAGGGATCGCTAGTGCCAGGTTGCTGGGAGCCCTGCAGCAAAAGCCCTCAGGTGGGGCTGGCCCACAACTTCCTGGTATGCCAAATGCTTCCTTGGTGATGTGCCAGCTTCTGCTCATCCTACACTCTAATGCAGAAGTTCCCAAACTTTTTGTACCCACCTAAAAAAAGTTTCACTTTACCAGCCACTCAGGCCTTTGTGACTATAATGGTGATTGGGCAGCAGTGTTCCCTCCCTCAAGGGTTAAACAAGTAGCAGCTTGTTTAACCCTTGATGCACATATGCCTTGTCAGTTTCACAACCAACCTAAAATTGGGTGTGACCCACTGGTGGGCCACAAACCCACAGTTTGAGAACTGTTGCTCCAGTGCACCACTCTATTCTCCTCACTTCCTCTTTGTTCTTTTTTGCCTTTTCCCAATTCAAGGAGTGGGGGAGGAAGAGAAGGATCAGTGGAGATTAGTGGGTGGGTGAAAGTGGGTGCCCCTGCCAGTCTGCTGCCTGAGGCAACTACATCAGTAGGTCTTGTTGATAGGCAGGCCCTGCCTGCAGTGTACAAGACTTGCACTTCGCCTCTTCCAGAAGGGACATAATGAACATCTGTCAGTCTCTTGTCTTTCAGAAGCATGCTGGAGACTATTAGAAGGACTTTGCTAAGTTAGATGGGCTTGTGGGTCCTCGCAGAAGGATAACACTTGGAATGTAGTGTGCCACGTCCGTTCAACAACCATGAAAAGGGTGCAGACCTGTGAGCGATCACAGCCTGTGTCTTTTGCACGGCAGCGTTCCTGGTGCTTTAGCTTCTTTCCAGTGTTGGAAAAATGTCTCCATGCTCCTGAGAAGATTAATCAGACTTATCAGGTTTGACACGTCCCAGCTAACACTGGCAGTGGAGCCTGGCGCCTGTCTCATCCCTGCTGACCGCTAGACCCTTAGGGCCTCAGGCAACTCTAGCAAGATTGGGGAAGGAGCCATACATGGGGCTACATTCATTCCTCATTTGGATACATTCCATTTGGATTACTGTTTCGCAGGTAGACATCACACGGAGGTAGTGATGAATGAACAACCTGCTCATTCTTCATTCTGGGGCAGAGAAAGGGCAGGGAGATTTGCTCTTCCTTGGCCCTCCTATTTGAGAAGCTACCCTGCAGTACACATTGTCTACATATAATCTAATGCTAACATCCCAGGCATATTTATTATAGCATCATCAATGCACAAGACAACAGTGTAAGAAAGAAAAAAGAACCCACATGTATTACTCCGCTGTTGAGATTCTGAGTCAAGGGGAGACAGCCAAGGAAAAGGAAGGGAAGATGCCAACTCTTGCCATCTTCTCTCTTGTTCTTGTTTCACACTGCTTGTCACATCTAACTGAACACCTCACCAAGTACACAGTTCATTTATCTGTATCAGAAGCTGGGAGGTACCAACAGCTCCTGGGATACAGGTATAAGGGTATTACCCACACTTTCCCAGACTGTGTAAGTGATTTCCCGCTTTCCCAGGTTTCTGTAAGCAAGGAACAAAAGGAAAGAGAAGAATAGCATTATATGTAGCAGAGTAAGATGAACTGTAAATGCAACCCAAATGGTTTGAAATTTCCCAAAGTAGACAAAATCAGGGGACCCAGATGAACATGCGCTAGCCTCCCCACACCACATCCCCAGGCCAGTGAGCCCTGTACGGGCTGCTCGGATCTGGGCCAGCAATTTCACTGACACAGATCCAAGTAGTCCCACAAGGGTGTCTGGGGCTTTATTCAGGTGTCCCCTTACTCCAGGTTGCACTACAGTTGCCTCTTAATCAGGGCTGGATATGGTGTAGGCCACCTGGGCTGCCCATTGGGGGCCCTTTCCCTAAACTGTATCAAGATCAGATTCCTTGGAGGTGTCCTAGAATGCCTATGAAAGCAGTGCTAAGTGCCTAGAAAGCATTTAGTCAAAGGCAGAAGACGTACAGCTGATTTTCCCTTTGAAGTCAATCAATCAATCAATCAAATAGTATTGATATACCGCTTTTCAACAAAAAGTTCACAAAACAGTTTACAGGCAAAAAAAATATTAAATGGCAAATGAAAACAAATTTGTGATTAAACAAAGGCAGTTTTAAGGAACCACAATGAAGTTTTAACAACTATAGAGAAGGTTTTTTTCAGCGGTGATCCTGGGGGCGGGGATCGGCACCCGGGAGCACACATCCAGGGGTCCACTCCCACAGCAGGTGTCACCCGCTCCCCCGGCAGCCTCTCGTGGCTCCAAAAGGCCTCCTGCCCCTCCACGAAGAGGTGAGCGGCCCTTCAGAACATGCCTAGTTGCTCCAAGAAGTGGCCACGGAAGCCACTTCTTGGAGTGATGAGGCATGCTCCAAAGCGCCACTTGCCACTTCTCAGCAGGGCGGTCAGGCCCTTTGCAGATGCACCAGATCACTCCAGGCTTCTTTGGCCAGAAACCACAAAAGCTGCTTCCCAGAGCAGCTTTGTGCTCTTTCTCAGTGGTGGGTGGTGGGCAGCCAGCATCGCCACCCCCCAGCCCAGCGCCTGGGGCATTTGCATCCCTTGCCCCCTCTCAGGTCCATCACTGCTTTTTTTTCCTTGCACACTCTTAGTTTAGAAATTGTCCTTTGCATAACATTAAGACCAATCCAAGGCAATATCACTATAATGGGGTGTGTGTGTGTGCTCACCCCACTTTGATGGGTTTCTCAGAGAATCACTGGACCATTGTCTTGCATGGGGATATCTCAGTAAAATCCAATTGTCTACATAGGGTGTGTTCCCCCCCCTTGCATCTCCATCTGTTCTTTTTAATTAGGATAATTGTTTCTCAAATAAAAACCAGAACAATAGAAGAAACCAAGCTTTTGGGCTAGAGACCACTGGGGTTTATCAAAAACATTCCTAAAGTTAAGCCATATGAAGATCGTAATGTGATTCTTACTGGCTGGACTTCTAATATATTTGGAAGTGATACAGTCCCACAGTCCCCTTATAATTGAGGATGCTTTACTGCCTTCCTGACAATAAGTTATTGTTCCATTTTGGTCTGTTGTCTGGAGTTAATATTTTTGTTTCCCCAACAGTGTTGTAAGTCCATGTGCATCTCTTCCCACTTAGTCTAAGCTCTCCAACGAACACCCACGCAAGACACCTACTTGACACGCTGTCAACGTCTGGAAAGTTGCATCTTCCATTTGACTAAACAATAGTGAAATTGTCTGCTCCTTTGTGCCCATATGAGTTTCATGTGCAACTTGAACAGTCCAAAGCAAGCAGCATGTGGGGGTGGTCCAGGGTGTTTTCGGTTACAGCTGAGTGGGGCAGTAGCCTTATCTCGAGGGTAGGGCTTGTGAACCCAAGAGCCCCTGAATGAGTCCAGCCCAAGAAAACCTGCCAGCTGGCTCAAGAAGTGAAGAAAATCCCATCCTCCACTCGCCCCACACCATCAACCTCATCATTGATCTGTGAGTTGAAACCTGGATTTACCTCCTGTAACTTTGGCACTTCGGTTCTTGTTGGTTATTTGTCTGCTTCCCTCACTGAAGACTGTGGACCTTTCTCTGCAGAATGCTGGGATCTGACATTCTAGTCTTATGACGGAAACCCCCATGTTACGAGGGTGAGTGCCTTTGCAAAGAAGCTAAGTCATGTGGCCCAAATGTTTTTACAGGGCTGTAGTGTACAGTACAACTATTACATGTAGTTTGGTGATAAACAGGTAAATCAAATAGTCTCTATTGTTATGTGATCTACCAACCAATTATATCCTTTCCCCACCACAGTGTGCAGCCATGCCAAAACAGGCCGTACCGTAGGCTGGGGAGGAGAGATCTGGAGGCTTGGGAGGGGAAAGGGGAAATATTTTCTATTCTCCTTCCATAAACCTCCCAGTCGTCAATGGGTCGCCTGAGACCTGAGCCAGCTCTTTAGCTGGTGCAAGTCCAAGGAGACAAAGGGGGCATGCCGAGAGATGAGGAAGAGATGGCATCCAGCGCAGGGCACCCACACTCCCCCGCCTGAGGGCCCAATCCTAACCTGGAGTTAGGCTGGCATAGTTAGGCTAGCAAAGTTTGGCCGGCACAAAGGACACCATAAAGTATATTTGGATCACTCTTGGAGTCAAAGAGGCCAGCACACAGACGTGTGCCATCCTCCCTGACAACGAGAGTGGTCCAAAGGCCAAACTTTGCTGGCCTAACTGTGCCGGCCTAACTCCAGGTTAGGATTGCGCCCTGAGTTGGTGAGCCTTCCTCATCCTGCCGCTGAGCCACTCTGGCATCTCCAGGAAAGCTCAAGGTTTGCGGACTGCTGAAGCGCCACGTGCGACAGCCGTGAGGCACTCACTGCTGCCAGGACGCCAGTTCTGGCAGCAAGAGGCCCCAAGAGGATTGGGCTATTAGTATCAAATATTATTTTTTGAAGATAATGTATTTGTCATCCCAACTGAAGCAAATACTAAAGCACGGTATCTACAAAATGCATGAACCATAAACAAGTTGGTCAGGGCTCATAAAACATACAGCGTGGTTAATTTTAACATTGTTTGTTAGAAAATGACAAAACTGAGTTGCACGTAGATTGACACAGAGCATTATTTTTCACACAAAACCGCTGTTGACATTGGCACGTAGTCTTGCAAGAGCATTTGCAAACAAAACTTTGTCAAACACCATTTTTCTGAGCCCAGTAAACCTGAAACATGGGCCCCTCCCACAGACATACCACAACCCCATAAATCCTACCACCAGCAGTGCATCCCATTGTCCTTGGAGTCAATGTCAATGGCTTTTACAATGTTTAGTCCCTCCTACCGGCAGCCCTGCCCTCTTCTCCATTCACCAAGAACTCTGGGACTGCTAGTTCAGGAGAGGGCAGCACGCCACTTAGGGAAGTGTGAACATTTCTGTCTCAAACTACAAGTCCCAATTTACCTGCTGAAGGAGGACACTGTTCCCAATCCTACAGAAGGGACTGGGCCAGCTGAACTGACTGTTCAGAATGGGACTTTTTCTGTTGCAATTGGCTCCAGCCAGTCTTACAAGATCTGGAAAATAACATAGACAGGGAAATAAATTTTTACCAATATCTACAAGCATGAACAACAATTTAGCCTCAGTTTTTTTTTCTACTTGGTCTTAGGGTGGCAGCCTGGGCCAAGCCCCAGTAAAGTATATCCTTCTACCCCACTTATAAGCTTTGGCCCTGCCCAACTCCAGCTGATTGTTCTGTAATCAAAGAGTAGAATGACAATGCTTTCTCTTTGGGGAATGACAGTTTCTCCTGTGGAAGCCTCTAATGTTTGCCTCTAATAGCCCAATCCTAATCTTTTGCTGGAATAGGCAGGCTGACTGGTCTGCGCAGTGGCGTTTCTACAGGGAGGGCAAAGCTGTAAGTTTTGCAAGAAGCCTTACCTTGCAGTGGAAATCACTCCTCTCCTGCACCATTTTAGCCAATCTTGGCGTTGCTCACAGGCTACAGCAGCAAGGGAGAGGAGGGATTTACATGACAGGGTAAGGCTTCTTGCAACACTTAGAGCTTTGCCCTCCCTGTAGAAACGCCTCTGGGTCTGCGCCATATCCCGCACGGGGCTGGGACTGACTGCAGTGCAACTCGGGGCAATGGGAATTGATTGTAAGTAATGCAGTAATGTAGCAGCAGTCAAAATAGGGCTACTCAGATCTGCACTGACAAAATCAGTGGTCCAAATCCAAGTAGCTCAGAGTGAGGCCTGGCTGCCCAGGACGGGGGTTAGGATCTGGCCTAAGCGCCAGCATCCTAACTCCCCCTGGCATCACCCCCTCCCTGGGCTGGTCAGCGCATGGACCTGCCCTCCCCCTGCTTTCCCCCACCCACTCAGCCTTCCTCCAACTCTCCCCTGCCTTCCTCCTGCCCAGTGGTGTTATCCAGTGGGTACGCTGGGTGGGACTTATGCTTGACGGACAGCCTGCCCATTCCTGGCCTGTCGCCGCCCCACTCCCCCGTTCCTGGCCTGTCGCCGTCACACCCGCCGCATGGGCTGTCCTGGGGGACGCGCCCCATCGCTGCTTGCCCAGGCAGCCAGTGCACCCCCCATCCGTCCTGTCACTGGCGAGCAGGAGCCCCCTCCACGGTGACGGGCAGTTCGCTGCGCCCCATCTGTCACGGCGCGCAGCGAATGACGGCGCGGGGAGGCGGGGCATAGCCGGGCAAGCGTACCCCCTAGATGACATCACTGCTCCTGCCCTCCCAAATCCCCATGCCAGCTGAACTCAGCTGGCTCATACTTACCCATCCACAGCAGTGTGGAGGCCAGATTCGTGCATGTTTGCACCGACCCAGCCGACTCAGAAGTTAGGCACATAATGACCGGCAAAGCAAAGGGACTTTGCCGGCCAAGAGCACAGTTTGGATTGCGCTGTAAGATACCTCTGGTTGTTGCTGATGCAATACCAGGTAGTCTATGCAATGCCTAGGCAATGTGTGTGTGGCTCCAAACCTATACACACTTGTCTGAGAGTAAGTCCAATTGAATGTCCAATTGAAGGCCTAACTTCTGAGTAGACATGCATTGGATTGCATTGTGTATGTGCTCGCATGTATGCATTTTTTTTTAACATGTATTTTGTGCCCAGCCAAGTTTTGCTTATCTTTTATGGTCACCAATCCATAAAATGCTTTTGTTGAGCGTTTTCATTGCACACGTTAGTTTCTGTATGGCATATTAACAGGGAGAAACCAATAATAAAGTTCAGTTTTACAAAGGTAAATAGTGAAACCCAGGCACTCGATAAGCTCCATAAATCTCCATGCACAGGTTGTTGTTTAATCTTTATATACAGGTGCGTCTCAAGGTTATCTCACTTGAGGGGCTTTTGTAACTTGTCATCTGCTTGGTCTTTTATCAGCAAAAAGCATTTCCCCTTGTAACTTTTATGGCTGTTTCTTTTCCATGTTTCTCTGGAAGCGGAGTTGCCATTGGAGTCTGCTTTGGTACATATATTATAAGCCATCGTATCTCTTATCAGGGCAATGCTCTGTATTGCATCAGCAAACGTGTGTGTGCCCAATCCTGCATCTGTCAAGGTAATGCTAATGTGGGTCAGGGGTGGCCTTTATAAGGAAGAATGGGGGGTGGGGGGGAGAGTGCTTCATTTTCCTGCGCATGGAATTTGCACAAGAGTACAATGGTGCTTTTGAGTAACTCCTGTAAATTTCAGTGGGGCTTGTGAAGGAGAACATTGCAGTGGGTTATACACCCATATCTCCATATTGCTCTCCCACACCTGTGGCATGTTCTCTTAAAACATAAGTAAATGGAGCTTGCCGTGACTACTTATAGACACCAGCATCAGGGGAGCACTGCAAATGCTTGCTATGTAAACATAATAAGCTAAAGAGGTTGTCAGTTTTTATACAAATGACCAGAGACGAACGGAGCCCCGAGTGCGCCCATGGCAGGGCGACAAAACCGCGCCCCCAGCACATCGCCCTGCCCCCGTGCGTCCCCCAGCCACGCCTCCCTGCGCCCAGAATAGCTCCATTTTGGAGCAGAACAGATGCCAGGGAGGACAGGTGGGCCAGACAGACTCTGCGCAATGGCGCCCCGCTGCTGCCGGCGCCCATGGCTCATGCCACCCCGGGCTACACCCTTCCTCCGCCTCTGCAAATGACATAAGCTTACAGTGCCCATTACCAACAATGGAGCAATTAACCTGTGTGTTCTTTCCAAGTAAATTCCATTTTAGAACACACACAGTGTAGTCCCTTCACCCGAATCACAGTATGTGTGTGAATCTGACAATTGACAATAGGGTTTTAGAATACAAAATAAGTCAATCGAGGATCAGAGTTCCTAAAACACTACAACAAAAGTGATCAAAAGGGGGCACCTGGCGGGGGGGGGACGCTAGGACATCTTCTCACAGGCAGCCTGAAGCTCTTGCTCTTCCCAGTGGCACTGGGGGCTCCTGAAGGTTCAGAGATGGGGGGGATGGCAAATGTCTCCTGCCCAAGCCCCTACATGTTTACTGGCAAGCTCACCTAAGCTGTGGACATCTTGATCAGCTCCCAACTGAAGCCAACCATTTAGAAACTCAAAAGCAAACACTCAACATGTTTAGCATTATGTCCTTTACCAGTTTCAAAATGTGGGAGAGGAGGAGCCAGCAATGTTTTGTGCCCTAGAGGCTTGCTACACAGCGTCGGTGAAGAAATGGTGTAAACATTTTTCCACCTGCGCTGCTGGTTCTCGTGGAAGGATTTCCACTGCACTCTGCTGACAGACCTCCCGAGTAGCGATTCAAGTCTGGTTTTTGCACTTGGGAGGCCTTGCGGCTCAACGAGTGGAGAACAGTCAGAAAGGTCTTGTGAGGATTCTGGAATAGTTTGTTTATCCTCTTTTTTGGATGGCTGCGTTTAAAAAAACACCACTTAATTCAATAACTCTTTAGTTCTTATACACTTGTCTGAGTTGGAGCCATCTTGACCTCTATGTGTGAAGTCCTCTTTTGTTGTCTACCAATCTAGCTTCAAAACCTCAAACACATTTTTGCTGCTTGGATCAACTTTGCTCACAGATGCAGTGGGGAGACTGTAAGTCCCAGATACGGGGAATCAACCACCCTGACTTTAAGAACTTAAAGCCCTGCGTATCTCTCTGTCTGTGTAATCTAATTATTAATTATCAGCCGCCTCTTGCCAAAAAACGTTATCAAGGCAGTGTAACAGCATATTAAAGATGCATTCAAAGCCAAATACATAAATCTTAATGCTATGTATGAAATAATGATGAATGAAACCTGGGATACAAATCCCGTAACAAGCTTGTGTGTAGGGGGTGGTGGTTCTTGTCCAACCTGTCCTTCCCACACATGATGTGAGCTGTGAACATGGGCACCATTTATTCTTCACCTCTCCCATTGGGTTGCATTCCTGAAGTCATCCTTTGGAAAAGCCTGGGACCCCCTGCTGGCTTTGGAGCCCTAGTTCAGTCTTTTCCTGGCCGGGTGGCTGCACCTCTGTGGGTACCCACATATTCTTTAATATTTAATTGATTTTCAGTGTAAGCTGCCTTAAGAGCGGCTGGGCCAGAATGGGGAGTTGTTGTTTGCCCTCAGTTGTTTGCCCCTAGCATCCAGTACTGAGACATCCAGTCTACTGAGTTTGATCATTTAGGATCTGTTTTGTTTCTGTGGTTAAATAACTCTGAAGTCTTGCTTTCCTTCTTTCAGGCTGTCTGTTGAAAAAGAACTCTTTCCCTGAGAATACTAATTCTGAGTAAGAAAACTGCAGGTGTGCTGCAAGAAATGAACTAAATGAGGAAGGGTCCTGTGAGTGCATGCGCACGCATGCACGCACGCACGCACGCACGCACACACAGAGAGAGAGAGAGAGAGAGAGAGAGAGAGAGAGAGAGAGAGAGAGAGAGCGCCTCCTGTGTCACTGTGTAATCAAAACTGCAATTGTGGGCACATTTGGCTGGGAGCAAGTCCCATTGACGCCAGTGGGATTTACATCACAGTAGGCATGGACGCAGTAGCACTCCAGGTTAAACCGCTGCTGCTGAACTTGCTAACCGGAAGGTCGGCAGTTCAAGACCGCGCAATGGAGTGAGCTCCTGTCGCTTGTCCCAGCTCCGGCCAACCTAGCAGTTTGAAAGCACCTAAAAATGCAAGTAGATAAATAGGGACCACTTCGGTGGGAAGGTAACGGTGTTCCGTGCAACTCGGCGTATAGTCATGCTGGCCACATGACCACGGAAGCTTGTCCTTGAACAAATGCCGACTCTTCGGCTTAGAAACGGAGATGAGCACCGCCCCCTACAGTCGGTCACGACTAGAACATTCGGTTGTGGGGAAACCTTTCCCTTTCCCTTTAGGCATGCATCACTGCATGTGCTCTAGTCCTGTCCTCTTTCAAGCACCTGTGCTTGTGGGTAATTCTGCTTGATCTCTGGATCAGACATGACTGGATTATTCAGTGCTCCCCAAAGCAGCAATCCAGCAGAATGACTTGCCCTCAGAGGCTGCACTCCCAGACCAGGCACTCATGCAGAATTGCAGTGGGTAGGCTCCTCTGAGGGCAAGCAGTTCTTACATGCATGTCAACTCAGAAGTACATCCCGCTGGGTTTAATGGAGTTTCCTCCAAGAAAAGTCCATATAGGATTGCAGCTGTGCTCTTACATAGACTGACATTCCACAGGCATTATTTTGGCTAGCCTTCACATGATTTTTCTGCTTCCTGGAGCTTCGTTGCTTTGTTTCTGAACCATGCTGCTGATTTATTTACTGTTCTGAATTATTGTTGATATTATTTTAGTTTTCTGCTTATTTTTATTATTTTTATATACTGTTTTCATTGCTCACTGTTTTAAGCTACTCTGAGCTGCCCATTTAAAAATTGGATTTTAAATGCTTCATTGTTGCTGTTATTGTTGTTTACAATTTTATTTAAGAACATCTATTTAAGAACCACTGGTTTTAATGCCAGAGGTTCCCAAAGTGTTCATTGCAACACTTTTGGGCATTGTGGCACGCTCACAGGGGCATCATGGGATGTCACCGGTGGCCCTTTCTACCTGTTCCACCCATCTTATGAAATCTAATGAAATCTTGCCATCTTTGATCTCATAAGACTTCAAGAGATCCAAGAAGAGACTGTGGGGGTATCGTAACCCAGGTATGTCTGGGAATCAGTAGCCCACTCCTTAGTTTTAACAACTAAGCTGGGTGTTGTTCTATCCAGAGGTGGCTATCAATAGCTAGAACCCACATCAGCAAAAGCTCTGCTCTCATACAGTTTCAAAAGGGTAAAGAGCTTCGCAGTCCAAAAGGTTTGAAAACCATTGGTCTACACAGCATTGTCCTGTCAGGCCGTTGCTTCAGCAGCTACACTGGCTGCCGGTTCCTTTCTGGGCCCAATTCAAAGTGCTAGTTTTGACTTTTAAAGCCCTTTATGGCTCGGGTCCGGGTATTTGAGGGACTGCCTCCTTCCATACAATCCTACCTGTACTGGTCATCTGGGGGGGGGAGGGCTTTTAACTGTGCCACCACCAGGAGAGGTGAGAGGGATGGCGGCCTGGAACAGGGCCTCCTCGGTGGTGGCCCCACAACTATGGAATACCCTCCCCTTAGAATTAAGAACTGCTCCCTCATTGGCAATATTTTGGCGGGGGCTGAAGACTTTTTTATTTAGACAAGCCTTCAATTGTTGACAGGCTGGCTGGCTTTTTACATTTTACATTTTTTACCTTACTTTTAAATCTTATCAAATTGTAATTTGTGGGCTCCATGGGGCTTGCTTGCTTGTTTTAAACTTTTAACTGTTTTAATATTGTTTTTTTAACATGTTTTTAATTGTTATACTTTGTGGCTTTTTCAGTGTATGGTTTTAATGTTGTAAGCTGCCTTGGGTGCCCATGATAAAAATTAAATAAATAATATAAATGTGTAAATAAATAAATTGGGAATAAAGCAACTCTGATCCCATCAGCTGTTCATTGTTTGTGGTGGTGCAGGTGTGCAGCTGCCTTTCATCCCCTTGTTCCGGTGCAGCTAGGAGCTGCCTTGCCCTCTCCCTCCAGGCTGCCCCTCTGATCTGCCAGGTGCCAACCTCTAGCTCCCAAGCTCTGCCCACTTGACTTCTGAAGCATGCACCTCAGAGATTTGGCAACCCTAGCCAGGCTGAGCATTCAGATGTGCATCATCTCAGCTGTCCATTTGAATCCTTGCCTCTGTGAGTAGCTTTCCCTGAGAAGCTCTCTAACAAGCTGGGCTGGGACGGTGCTGGTAGTGACAATCCCCATTTCCAGGACTTGTGTAGAGGGAAGCAACAATTATCACAACGACCATATTCTAGATTTTCCAGTTGCCACCTGCCAACTACATTGGAGCGTTTCAGTTATCAGGAGAGTATGTTGTAACTTAATAATACATGCATTTAATACATGTATTATTGCTATCCTGCATTGCAGAACTGGGGTTTCCACACCTGTTGTTCACATGAGAATGACATTTAAATGGCCCTGACTGCAGCAGGCACGGTAAATAGTCTGTGTAACATGAATATTTTTTATCCCTCTTCCTATGTTATGACCCTGTGCAGGGCCAGTGCCAGGCAGGAGCAGGCCAGCAAGTCACCATCTGCACACTGACACACACCGTGGTCATGCGCCCCCCCCCCCCGCTTTCCATGCATTCAGTGCTTGTGGGGAGAGTCGGGAGTGCGGTTATTATGGAGTGTGTTCACAAACGCCTGGGCTACCCACTTCTCTGTTCCCCTTCATGCTCTGTAGAGTCATACTTATGAAAAGGTTTTTTTTAAGGGAATTCTACATCTAACATAGCACAGTGGGGGGCTTGTATCCTGGCACAGCCTGAATCCCCACCCACCCACCCAATTTTGCTGCCTCTGAGCTTGCTTGCATATGTACACCCATTGATGAGGCCAGCAAGAAGCAAGCAAGCAGGAGGGCCAGAGAACATCCATGGCTAGAAGAGTGCCTGGGGAAGGGAGGCTCCTCTTTCCTTAACCGGGGCAGCGTCTCCTCCATGAGGCTTCTGTTTGGCAAGCTTTGCTCAGCTTCGGCTGATTTGCCAGCTGCGGCCGTACCTGAGCTGTGCGGACCTGGCCACAGTGACCCACGCCCTAGTGACATCTAGATTAGACTATTGCAATGTGCTCTACGTGGGGCTGCCTTTGAAGACGGTCCGGAAATTACAACTAGTACAGAACGCGGCTGCTCGGGTAGTTGCTGGGGCACGTCGGTTTGACTCTGTCGAGCCGCTGCTTCGGCGACTGCACTGGCTGCCGGTTCTGTTCCGGGCCCAATTCAAGGTGCTAGTTTTGACTTTTAAAGCCCTTTACGGCTCGGGTCCAGGGTATCTGAGGGACCGCCTCCTTCCATATAATCCTACCCGTGCTCTCAGATAATCGGGGGGGGCCCTTTTGACTGTGCCGCCACCAGGAGAAGTGAGAGGGGCGGCGGCCAGGAAGAGGGCCTTCTCGGTGGTGGCCCCCCAACTTTGGAATACCCTCCCCTTCGAATTGAGAACTGCTCCCCCTTTGTTAACATTTCGGCGGGGGCTGAAGACCTTTTTATTTCAAAAAGCTTTTAATTGTTGACAGGCTGGCTGGCTGGTTTGTTATGTTTTATACCTAATGATCCACAGGGCTTGTTGTTTTTAAATTCTATTGCTTTGTTTTAATTTTGGTTTTACTGTATTGTTTTAATATTGTTTTTAAATTGTTTTTTAATGTTAAATTTTATATTTGCATGTTGTAATGCCGCCTTGGGTGCCTTCGGGCAAAAAGGCGGGATAGAAATCCAATAATAATAATAATAATAATAATAATAATAATAATAATAATAATAATCGACGGGAGATGTGGTGCAGTGGAGGGAGGCTGCACATTTCATAGTAGTCACAGGGCAAGCAGGGAGATCCCCCCACCTGCCCCTTCACCTAGTGGAGCTCTGTCCCGCAGCCTCACACCCTCCCCTGTCCTGCTTCCCTTTGACATGAGCAGGAGCAGAGCATGCTGGGAAGCACGCGCAGCTCCTGTCCATTTCAAAGAGAAGTGATGTGGAAGGAGAGAGGCTGCCTGCCTTGCATGGAAGGGAAAGAGGGTCAGCTCCAGATGGCCACTTCCTGTCCAGTCGGTTCTTTATAAGCACCAAATACAGTAGGCGAGGAAGAAGAGTGGTTTGGAGCCCGGGCAGCTTTGGTTTGCCTTGGGGCTGCCACTGCTGTGACCCTCTTCCGGATTGCTCTAGGGAAGTAGGAAAAGGATCAGACCCCCAGTGGAATGGCAGGCTGGAGAGGGCTGTGGGCAGACGGGGTGGGGGTTGTCCATTTGCCACTCTTCTGTGGATGCAGGCTCTACACAACCATAATGGGTTGCTTCATGGCAAAGCCAGCCCTGTCCAAAGGCTCTTTGGAAAAAGCTGCATTCTTAACATTTCCATGAACAGAACATGGGAATGCATTCTGAATCAGTTGTGCTTTGTTCCAGATCTACCACTTCAAGCATGGCCAGGAAGGTCAATAGCAAATAAGACAAATCTCTATCAAAAGTTCCCTGAACATACCACTGAGTCACAGCAATTAATCATGACATGCAATGTAGGATGAAGTCACTCTGGCAAGAATTAATCTGGGTGGGGTGTTTATTTTGCTGATTAAAACTACATCACCAAAGCAATAATTAATCCTTTAATTTTTGCATTTGTGTGTGTGTGTCCGCACGCGTAATGGTGCAGTCTTCAATCAATATAAATATTTTTATTGAATCTGAATCCTCTCACTCACTCACTCACTCACAGAGGTCTTTTTCTTAAAGAACATTGCGTAACCACACAAGCTTATGAAAGGAGAAATAGTAGTAAAGGGTTTTGATAAACTGCCCAATCCCATCTGCTGTTCTGGAACAGCACAGCATTGTTTGTGGTGTCACAAAATGTGACATGCTGTCCCACACTACCAGATCAATGCCACAAACAGTGAGTGGGTCCAGCTGCGTGGCAGTGGCTCATCTGGTTCCCCTAGTGCTGGTGAGTTGGTGCAGGGGGTAGTGGAAGTAGGTGGAGAGAGGGAGGATTGAGGTGAAGACCAGGCCCACCAGGAGGCATGTTGGATAAGCAGAGGATGCTTATCAGTGGCAAAGGTGCTGCCAATATCCTATATTTTGTGCATGGCCTGGTTAGTGCCCCCCCTCCCTCAGGTCCACTTGGATTTGTGCCAGCCAAACAGAAACAGGAGACTAACTGGAAGTAAGGGACCAAAGTACTCATATTCCAAGGAGGCCCACTGATCATCTCCTCCACCATAGGATGCAGCATGCGCCTCCATGGGGACGGCTGGATCAGTGCAAGTTTCAGAGAAGAGGGCTGGGGCAGCATCTCATGGATGTCACACACCCAAATACAGTTTCTGACACCAGGACATAAAAGAGGCTGGTTTGGCTCACACTTCTATGACCTCATATGTTAAAAGATGTGCCCATGTCTTGGCCTCTCCCTTCACGTCCAGGTGAGTTGGGTCAGATCTGTCTCATTTTTAAACAAGGGTAGCTTCTAAGATACGTTCCTTATGGTTTCAGAGACATGACAGCAGGAAATGTCAGAAGAGAGAGGGCAAATAAAGCACCAATCCCGTCCACTGACTCTACGGCCTTCCAACGTCAGTATTTCTGTGTTCTGAGGTATAATAGTGATGCTTTGCTACTTCAAACACGTTCATTCCTCTCACCTCATACCAAAATAGCAAGAGGTCCTCAGCACCCAACATGATTTACCCCTCTCAGTCTAGCAGCTGTTTGGGTTATTTTCCATCTCTGCTGGTTTTCATCTTTCAGCTTTATTGCTATGCTTTGTTATAATAATTTTTGTGTGAATGCCTGAAGCACCTTGGTGGAAAAAAAGACACCTTCTGAAAACATGGCTATTCCTCATGGTTATTATAATTATAGATGTAATCACTCCAGCACACTAAGCAGCTTTTTGTGGCATTGCTAGCATGAGAATTTGTCAGACCTACATCCCAGGAAATTATTTCTTGGCATTTTGGCTAGGAAGACGACCAGACTGGGAAAGAGAGAGAAGCCAAAGGTCCCACATTCATATATCAATTTTGTAATAATTAGGCACATCCTTAATTTTCCTCTGTGTTGCTGTGGTGTGCACCATGTCGTCTCATGTCTGCCTTGGATCTCATGGCACTTATGGGCCCTTGACTCCCACACGCACACGAGAATTCTCACATGATCTCATCACTCCAACACACTTTCTGAACATCCGGGACAGCCTGCATGCCTCCTGATTTCCAGATATTTTGGGTTTTACCAGCTTTTCCCTCCAATGGCTGCCCGTGAATACAAGACATGTATTCCATCTTTCTGTTACAGTATACTTCCATTCATATCGTCAGCTCTAAGGAAGCAGGATTGTGAACGTTGATACCACAATAAATCAAGGAAGTATAACTTTGGGTTTCACCTGGACCCTGCTTACATTTGGATTCTCAGACAAGGAGAAGCCTGGAACAGAGTAGTGGGGGATGCTTTCACCAGCCTTGGCCACAACCATTTCTCATAGACAGGGGTTTGGCTTCATTCTGTGCTTTGATAACTTCACGTGTGGACAGTGAAAGAGCACAGGGGTGCCTCTGAAGACTGCTCAGGAGCTGCCCTTTGTGGGAAAAGGTTGCCGCTTGTGTCACAACAGAGACAGGCCACATAACTGCTTTGAGAAGGCTGTGGTTGAATGGTGGTATGACTGTGGTACAAATAAAGAAATATCACTCCTGGCTCAACTGCGCGTGTGCATCTGGATCCAATTCCAAGTGCCGATTCCTGCTTTTAATGTGTGACCCAGGAGCTGCCTGCCTTACAGTCCATTTCCTTCTACCTGTTCTTCCCTGCACCTTTCACTATGTGTGTTTGTGTGGGGGGAGTCCCTGCTCCCAAGCCCAGCTTTTGCACAGTGTGGGCTGTGGCATGGAGCTGTGTGGGATGTGCTGCCACGGGCAGTGAGCAAGGCACATATTATGCCCCCCCCCAAGCCAGCAGAGCCCCGCCTCCCAAGAGAATGCCGCCTGCATTCTGCTGGCAGATGGGCTATGGTGCATCTCTCCTGGCTTCAGTTGAAGCTGTCAGCTCTCCAAAGCTATCAGTACCCCCCACATACACCCCCAGGAGAACACCAGCATTCTCCATGGGAGCAAGGCACTACAGGCTTCAGGTGAATTCTTAGGAGTGCAAAATGTTGCACCCCTGAGAATTTTGCACCTGGGGCGACCCCCCCCCTCCCCAACGCTAAGGCTCTGTGTGCTGCCTTGCTTCAAGTGTCAGTTCAGACCTAGGTTTTCAGGAAGACAACTTGTGAAGGTGATTGGATTTCCTTTCTACTTGCAGATGCTGTTATGGAAGTTTTTATGGCAGTATTTTAATGGCTGTAATTAGCATTCTAAATGGTTTTATTGTTGTGATTTTATTGGAATTTAAATATGTCATAGGCTGGTTCTGGTGCCACTTTGGCGGCAGAGCATATTGTATAGAAATCACACACACAGACTCTGGCCTATGTTGTCACATTAAGCCCTGCATTTGCCCCTCGCCCCCACCACACTGACATGGCGAGTGGATCGCTTTCTGCTGTAGCCGGGATCTCTGTGGGCTGTAAGCCAGTGGGGTAAGTGGAGCAGCTGCTCATTGGACCGTCCCACCTGACCACGCCTCCAAATGGCCTGAAATGGACCCCTGGAAGCAGTTGGCACTTACATCATCACATCACTGCCAACCATTTCCAGGTGCCGCACTTTGCACGTGGCACCACAAGCACTCATCTTGAAATGGTTGTATGGTGAGTGGGGAAGGTGGGGGCACCATGGGAATGACCCTCATCGGGCGACCCTGATAGCTCTGTGTGTGGCAAACTGGACGAAGGTGGTGGCAGACTTGGGGCGACAGTCATCCTGAATTTGCTACCCCCCCCTACACTGTTCAAGCCATATCATCCACAGATGGGCCGGCCCTGGTTCCACCCACGCAGTACAGAAAGAAACTCTAACTTTCCAAGAGACTTTAAGGCACAAATTAAAGACTCTTTGGCCCAACAGGGTCTTGCTACACTTGCATCCAGCTGCATTCCATGAACCAAGTTTTGTGAAGCAGTTGCAGGTCGACCTGGTCATGTTCCTGGGAACGGGTTCGGGTATGGGTGTCATGGAGCAACTTGAGAAGGGATGCTCAGGGAGGTGCCTATGAATAAGCTTTGATGAGTCTCTCCATGGAGAGACTGTGCTCATGTTCACAGCAGAGGGTGCTTCGGAATCATGGAGGAAGAGTTGCTGTCTTTGGGCTGCTTATGGAGTAGGTGAAGATGGGTTCCAAAATGGACCAGAGAGACTTGAGCCAATGTGCTTGACTTGCGCCACAGGTCCCCCCACCGAAGCCAAACGCTTTAAGGGCCAATCCTATCCAACAGTCCAGCACCGGTGTAGCTGTGCCAATGGGGCATGCACTTTATCCTGAGGTAAGGGGCAGTCATAGAGGCCCCCTCAAGATAAGGGGATATGTGTTTCCTAACCTCACTGCTGCATTGGTGCTGGAAAATTGGATAGGATTGGGCCCTAAGCGTGTTTGTTGTTCTTCCCATGAACTACTGCATTATTTCCCCCATATTGTACATTTGGTGGGGTGGGGAGGAAGAGACAGAGGCTGAGAAAAGTGGCTGGCAAGGTCACCTAATGTGTCAATGACAGAAGCAAGACTTCCACTGGGGCTTTCCTGATTCATAGCTCATTGCCCAATCCTAACCATCTTTCTAGCGCCGACACAATGCAGCTCAAGGTAACGGAACAAACATTCCCTTACCTTGAAGAGGTCTCCATGACTGCCCCCCAATGCAGAATGTGCGCACTCCATTGTCACTGCTACATTGGTTAGAATAGGACTGCCAGTCTCTTCAACACAACACTTTACCAGCCCTACAGTCCCTAGTCACTTGGCAAGTGCTCCTTGATGTTTTGGCAGGGAGGGGGAGAACTTATCCTGGAGGCATCACTTGTTGTGGAGGCAGCCCCATCGCTCCTCATCACCCTGCTGAACATAACATGTAAACCAGCTCTTAGTTCCCAAAGTGCTTTGAGAAACTGTTGCAACCTGGTGTTCTTCCACTTGGCTTGTACTCACATGGGAAGATGCTGTTCACCTTTGATGCATGAGGTTAGAGGAGTTCAAATATTACGCCCACAGCGTGGAGCATGCCATCATGAGTAAGCTCTTTTTGGTGGCTTCCCTCTGGGGTCTGTAACGCTGGGATCCGTTCCTAAATGGGCAACTGCTTACTCTGACGGTAATTATTTTGCCCCAACATGTTTGGCCTGAGATGAATACACTCAAAACAACCAACCTGAACATTCAGCACCCATTAATCTGGGCAGATATATGACTCCAGATACATGAGTTGAGCAAAAAGGCTAAATGATTGTGCGTGCGTGCGTGCGTGCAGGCAGGCAGGCAGGCAGGCAGGCAGATGAGATCAGTGCTCCAAAGGCAGAGAGGCCTAAGTGGTGACAGGGAGGCAGCCCGGCCCAGTCCCTGCAGCATACACAGAGGATTGCTGGCCTGGTACGGGACTGGGCCAGAGTGCTGTGGCACTGCAGCAGTGAACAGCTGTGCGGTGAGATGAACGTTTACCAAATCTGGCATGAGAAAGTGGACTGAAAGAGTGGCGGCTGGATCTGTCCACAGCATGGTGGGAATGAGGCTGGAGGTATCCTCTGATTGCTGCAGCTTGACAGCCCAATCCGAACCAACTTTCCACTGCCAATGCAGCCATGCCGATGGGACACGGGCTGCTTTCTGTGGTGGGGAGGCAGGCATGGAGGCCTCCGTCAGGCAAGGGAATGTCTGCTTCTTTACCTTGGGGTTGCATTGTGGCTGCATCAGTGCTGGAACGTTGGTTAGGATTGGGCTGCTAGAAATAAGTCTATGATTCTGAGCTGCACGAGGGACCATTTAAGGCAGGAATGCTTCACCCTCAGCTTACATCTTCCCTCCAGTTGGCTCTGATGTGAAGCGTTCCTGAGGCTTGTCTCATTATTGCGCCTGCATGAATATGTTGGCAAAAAGCGTTCTGCTTTTGTGTGAATGAGCGCTCGCTTGTTGACACTTTAAAGCACTTTCAGAGCATTTTAATATGCTTAGTCTCTTTGCCTGCAGCCAGTTTCTTAAGGGTAATTTTCCTGTTTTGTGTAGGCTGCTTTGAAGTGTGTCGGATGAAAGGCTCCTGTGAAGTGTTATTGCCTTCGTGTTTTGTTTCTAGGTTAAAAGAGAAACAGAGTTCAAAAATGTTTGTTTGCTTTCTTAAATCTCACCTTGTTGTATTTGTAACCAAAGCACTACAGCTTAAAAAAAACAAAACCACATTAAACTGGGTTTTCTTGGTTGTGGCTAAACAAAAAGAAACATTCAAGTTGCGTTTGTTTTTTTAAAAAAAGACGACAGGAATGCCCAAGCATCCTCTCATGACATCACAGCGGGGGAAGCCCACTGAGAGCGAAGCCCCTGGTTAGGCCTCCAGTTCGGCAAGAAGGTCCTTGGTATAATGGGAAGTGGGCAGGGGTGGTGCAAGCCAGGGGCATGCAGTGTGGAAGCGGCAGGTGAGGCAATTGTGAGCGTTGTGCATGGAAAAGTGCCACAGCCACCCCACCAGCTTTCACCCAAGGAAGCTCTCCTTACAGCTCTCCATTGTCTCCTTACAGCTCTCCATTGTCACTGCTGCATTGGTTAGGATTGGACTGCCAGTCTCTTCAACACAACACTTTGCCCGCCCTATAGTCTCTAGTCACTTGGCAAGTGATGCTTTGGCAGGGCGGGGGAGTGAGTGTAAGGAGAGCCTCTTCCGGTATCAGCAGGCAGAGCGGCTGTGGTGCTTTACCTTGGACAATGAGGTGCCTCACCTGCTGCCCCCCCCAGGGCCCATCACCTTTGCTGACTTATTCACCACCACCCCACGTTATCACCTCCCCTCCCCAGTTGAGTGGCTGGGTAGGCAGCAGGAAGGCAGACAGAGAGGAAGGAGTGCCTCCAGCCCACTGCTCAAGCAGCCACTTCAGTCAGCCTCATTGGCTGGGCCAACCCAAGGAGCAGACCAGGTCCGTATGTCCATATGGTGAAGGTCTGTATATCTGTATATCGGCTTGGCTGGGATCTTTCCTTCCATTCCTTTTGAAAAGGGGAAAGACTGGGGAGATCAGGCACATCACACGGATCTTTGCTCTTGTGGACTTCTGGCTTATCCGTGATCTCAGTCCACCCAGACCGTGGCATGCCCCAGCTTCTCAGAACAGCTTTCAGCTACTCTGACAACTTGTCTGAAGCAACCAACTCTCATTTTCTTTCCCTTCAATACACAAGCGATCAAAGCTATTCCATGCCTGTGTTCCATGTGACTTACAGGTAAGGGCCAAATTTGCATGTTACTGCAAATGCATAATGTGATCATTTTTTAAAAAAAAAATTATTAAGCAATATGTCAGAGAGGACCTGAAATGCAATGCCAGATTTAGGCATAAGCTAAATCTGCAGCCTCACAATCTCATAAGGACTCATAACCTCATAAGTACAAGTTACAGTCTCACAATCCACAGGGGCCTCAAAAAACTCAGAATGGGTTTTTAAAATGCTGTGTGTGCTGTAATATAGGTAGACTTTTTAAAATGGTTTAGTAGCAAATTTTGGTGTAATTAAAAAAAAAGGGGGGCCTCCAAACTTTATATAGCTTAAGGCCTTACCAAGTCTAAATCTGGCACTGTTGAAATGACATGAAATCACAGGGGACTGGAAGGCTGGTGCTCTTTGCACCCCTCACAACTACTACACAGACCATTCTTCCACCGCTCCAGTGGCCTCTCATCATAATCATCATTCTCCATCTCACAAGATGTTAGGGCTGCCATTTTGGATCTCGCCAGATCCAAGATGGGAGCACCCAGCTGGGCCAGGAAGGAGAGGCTGCGAGGT
Organism: Lerista edwardsae; assembly: GCA_029204185.1. Lineage (NCBI taxonomy): Eukaryota > Metazoa > Chordata > Lepidosauria > Squamata > Scincidae > Lerista > Lerista edwardsae. The sequence goes on along the minus strand of JAJKFI010000171.1, from coordinate 242,289 downwards.
CACCATAACCATGGTAACCTTTGGGAACCATTGCCCTAGCAGGAAAGCTCCAGTTGGGGTCAACGGGAGTTTCCTGCAACCAGCTGCAGCCATACTTGACCATACTCCCAATCTGCTATTTAATCAACTGCCATTTACCAAAGCAAAGTTGAGCATGTCAGAAGCCAATGGCTTCACGTAATGTGTTTGGCGCTTAGTACAAAAAGAAACACACCTTCAAGTTCACCAACCTGCAGGAAGTGTCTCTTTTTGATCTGAATTCTTCTTCACATGACAACATTGTCTGGGGCAGAGGATTACCTCAGCTGACTTGTTGTGCCCTTTTGTTCTTCCTTGTCTTTGCTGGGACCGTGTAAAAAGAAAAAGCTTTTTCGCTTATTGTTCATCTTTGTTTCCAGAATTAATTGTACATCTTTGAAAATGCAGGTTCTGAGGTTTTTGCTTTGGCCTATGCTGCTACTGTTACATGTCTGAGGCCGACGCTGAAGTTCTCTAATTTAAGTGGTTTTCTCTTGATTCATTTGCCTGAGATGTGATAGCTTTATGGGTTTGACTGTTATCTGCGTTTGCACAGATAGCAAAGACAGTACTTTGCTTCTATGCTAATATCCTCTCAGTAACCCAAAGGGTAATATATCCTTTCCTCCTGTAAAACGTTGAAAGATCTTTTTGGTTTTGGGCTTTAAAATTTTCTGGAAATATTGTCAAATTTACCAGAAATGAGATTGTAGTAATGGATCCCTGTAGGACTCTTTAATCACGACTGCCTAGTTGTACTTTCAAAGTAGAACATATCTTTTGTTGGCATTTGTTTACAGAATAGTTTTAATGTTTTACATTACAATAGAACATAGAGCTTATTTTCCAGGAGAGCACAAAAGAGGTCTAAGAGTCAATGATTTGAAACAAACAGAAAGCCCAGAAATGTGAAAAAGCCAATCCTTCTCACACTGCAAAGCACTAACCCAGTGATGTCATTCAGGGGGAATGGACCAGAATGGGCGTTCCGGATCCTAACGGGCTCCGTGGCTGCTTCCGGGTTTTTTTCCCCCCAACATTTGAATTTGAACTCAATAGTGAGTTCCTGTTCCTAAATCATTTGAATGACACCACTGCACTGACCCATAGAGACATCTCAGAGAAATCAGTCGAATTCAGACATGTCATGTAGCGGGTACGCGGGGGTATGTGCACAGCGGTGTAATCCTGGCGGAACAGCCCGGTACGCCATTCCGCTAGTTCTGCGGATGGGCCCAGCCCGCGCCGCCTCTCCCGAGGACGGGCAAGCTGCTCCTGGGCCCTCCCACGTGTCCGAATCGCTCTGCAATGGAGCAATTCCAGGCGCAGGGAGGCGTGGCTGGCCTCCGCCATAGGAGGCGGTATCACAGTATCACTGTACGTGCATACCCGTTCCTAGGATTAGGGCTGGCCCCGCCCATTCGCTTGCCCACTTGTTGACTCCGTCGGCGCTCCACTCCGCCCCCTGCAACGTTTGAATTGCCTGCACGTTTGAGTTGCCTGCACGTTCTCAGAGCCAAGCAGGCAGGCAGGCAGCGGAGCGAGGGAGACCGACGGTGGCAGCAGCAACATGAGCAGGTAGGCTGCCTGGGGCTCCCTCCCAAGGAGGCACAGAGGTTCCTGGGGGGGATCGGTAGCCCCAGAGAAGGCCCAGGATTCCTGGGCCTTCTCCCGGGCCACCACGCAGCCTACCGAGGAGGCGCAGTGGTTCCTGGGGGCGGTTCCTGGGTTCCGGCTATGACCTCACTTCCGGTGGGCGGGCCCCGACACAAGTGCCAATCAAAAGTGAGTACCTGTTGCTAAATCATTTAGATGCCATTACTGGTCAAATTGCTGAATTCTGCTCATGAAACCACAAAAATTATGCACTCTCAAGCTAAGCAGAAGCTTAACTCTCCCATGGACATCAATGAAGCATGACAAGGTTTGGCTGGACTGGCAATGCAATGAGAAAGATCAATCCATTCTTTTTGTAAAATCTTGCTTCAGTTGTAGGCCAATGGTTCTCAAACATTTCGCACTGGGACCCACTTTTTAGAATGGCACTTGTGTCAGAACCTGTAATGATATCACAGCTGGAAGTGACATCATCAAGCAGGAAGTACCATGATTGTGATGTTATCAAATGACACTCCTGGAATGCAAACTGGCATTCTTGGACTGCAGCAACTGCACAACCATGAAACATCCCTGACAAAGTAAGATGAAGTCATACTATTTATGTAAAAGCACTAAACAAAAAACAATTTTAAAAAGAACACTCACTTGAAAATTCAAACTTTTGTTAAAAAGTTTTTAGCATTCACAAAAGGAATATAGCAAAAGGTCTGCAGCTTCCAAGATGGCTGCTCCCAGCCTTCTGTGACCCATCTGATATCAGGTTGTGACCCATCAAGTGCATCCCGGCCCACAGTTTGAGAATGCGTTATCAGTTTGATAAATGCTTCATCAGTTTGAGAATGCCGTACCAACTTTCCACCACTGGGGTAAGGGCAATGCTGCCTCAAGGTAAGGAAACAAACATTCCCTTACCTAGAGGAGGCCTCCATGATTACTACTCTACTGCAGGATGCAGCACATGCCCCATTGGCACAGCTATGTCAGTGCTGGAAAGTTGGTTCAGATTGTGCCCTAAGTGACATTTGGGTTTTGAGTTCAGTGATTGATTCAGCACTGAGAATAACATTGCACAGACCACATTGTGGCTTCTGATCAAGGTGGTAAAGTCAAATTTTAGATAGCTTTCAGGGTCTATACGATCCTCTTCCCTGAGCTCTGAGACTCACCTAGGCATACACAGGGAAGGCATGACATGCCCACGGAGGGAGATCAGGAAAAACTTTACTGCATGCACACACACCAGGACAAGCCCAAAGCAAGGCTAGTTTCCCCCATAGCCAGAAGAATTGACGAAGTACCGTATTTCCCCAAGTATAAGACGCACCTTTTCCCCAAAAAACCGGGGGCTAAAAATTGGGTGCGTCTTATTCAAGGGGTGTGCCGGGCAGAAATTTTTCAAATTTCTTCATTGTTAAGTGATGCACGCCTGTATTGCAAAGGACAAAATATCCTAAGCTACATGTAGATATATTAATGTTCTGATCACTTATATATTCTCTTTTTTATCATGTCTTTTTCTTTTTTGTAATTATCCGTTGTATTACAATATATCCATGTAATGCTTATTCTAAGTTTTTTTCTTTCATTTATATAAAATAAAATAAAGCATTTTAAAAAAAGTTATTTCTTTGTACCTGAAATTGAAACATGGACACAGGACAGGGCAGGAGAAGCAGCAGCCAGGAGAAGCCCAGAGGAGCACCAGGCAGAGAGGAAAATGCAAATCAACCATGGCAAAATGGCTTCTCTTTCCCTCCATTTTTTAAATAGTCTTCCTCCTCCCTCCCCGCCCCCATGTTTATCAGGCAGGCAGGCAGGCTGCTGCTGGGTCTCAAAGCCTGCCACCACAAACAGTATTGTACAACTGCATACAATATTCCCTTGCTTCCTCCCTCCCTCTGGGCTATTCCATTGCAGGGAGGGAGGAATGCTACACAGTACTGCACTAGCACTTTGTAGATCTCTGCCAAAACTGTGGTGCAGCTCAGATTCTTTACTCCCCCCTACCTTTCAGTCAAGTTTCAGGGCAATCATTTTCCAGGGCAAGCTCCTCCTCACAAGCACCATTCCCAAAGTTTAACCCTCCCCCCATCTTATCCAAGGGTCATGGAACATTCCATTATATTCCTGTAAACCTGCCCTGTGAGATCTGTGAGATTGCCGTATATTCTGAAGTAGGGAGACTACATAGAAAGAACCAATCCATTATGTAGTGACATCAAGTCTGTTGTGTGTGTGTGTTTTAAATTGTAACTTAATTTCCAGCCTCTTTACAAAGCCATAGCCCAATGATGGCGAACCTTTTGGGTTTGCTGTGTAAAAAATGCTTGTCTCTGTTGGTGTGTCATTCCCCACCTCCAACAAAAGAGGAACAATTATTTACACATTCATGTATTTAAAAAATACAGTCCAGTCATGTGTGGGGCTATTTAAATCAAATCATTTAAAATCATTACAAATTACAAAACATCAAATCATTACAAAGAAATCCTCAGTCATTGTTTGTTGTTGGTGAATGCTGGCGTGTCACCCACATGTGTCATAGGTTCACCATCACCTGCCATAGCCCCTCTCTTTGGTCAGGTGTTCATTAGAGCCAGAATAGCTCCACTGGGTAAGCAGCTAGCTCCTGCAGCATGAAAGATCTTGAGGTTGTTGGTTCAAATCCTCAGTGGGATTGGGGTCAGCAATGGGTCAGCAAAAATAAAAAAGCGGGGGAGTTGCATCAGGCAGGAACCATGATGCAATGCATAGCTAATTTAAATTCATGGGGAAACCCCAGAAAGACATATCTTTAATTCAGCTGCTGGAGTGCAGGGAAATCAATGTGATTGTTCTCACTGAATCAAGTTGCTGAAATGACTCATTTCCATGTCAGTGGCCTGATTCGCAGGTAAGGGGTGGAGCCATTGACGTGCAAGACTTGAGTCTCTTGAGAGTCTGGCCAAAACATCAAAACTCAAGTCATGACTCTTTTCCCCCCAACACTGGAAGCCTCTTCCCTAGCCAAACATTTCCACTTCTCCCAACTGCTAGGTTTTGCAAAGCTACTTTTACAAAGGGGCCCCAGCAGGTGCAGGGAAGACTATCAAACATCTGCCTTCAGGCTCTCACTGTGTCCTCTTTCTCCTGCCTCACATTCTCAATAACTACATTCTTAAGTTCTGCCTTTCAATATGGCAGCAAATGGTTGTTCAACAGAAGCTTCCAAGGTGGTGGTGCCTAGCTTTTCAAGATGGCTACACCAAGCTCTCTGCGACCCCCTGAAAATTGGCCTGACCATTGGGTTGGGAACTGACTGGTTGGGAACTAATGGTCTCCAAAGTGAAGACCGCTGCGCACCCATAAAGAATGGAACTTACTGTTCTGCTATGCCATGGTTGCTCCTGGCACCCGATCTTGACTGTGTGATGCTGTAGGCAGTCACATCTTTTACCCAGCACACTTTGCCTGGAGTGCCGGGCAGACGCAACTGCCTGGAGTGTTGCAAAGTCAAGATCGGGTTCCAGGAGCAACTGCTGTGCAATGTCAGATCCATCGTCGCAGATGGCTTTCTCCAGACACCAAACACAATCTGCGGGCCATAGTTTAGAGAGCCCTGCTCTACATATGCACACACACACACACACACACGCACACACACACACACACACACACACACACACACACACACACACACACAAATAGGAGGTGCTTTCATGGGTTGAAAAAGTTATGAAAAGCACCCCCAATAGTGCTCCTTTGTTTATTCAAGCCTTGTTCTGTTTCACAACTGAAAGTTCAGCATTTTTCCATACAAAGCTTTGGAGTGGGAAGGGGGGGGGAAATTCCCATATTTATGTCCATGTAATTAAGTTGTTTGTCATAAAGGATTATTTGCCCCTTCTTCTGTACCTCAGACATGAAACAAAGATCTGACATGAGAAAAACATAATTTTAGTCTCGCAGTTTCTAATTGTCATGCAGGGTTCTATAAGGAAAGCAGAACTTATCCTAACAATAGAGACAAGTTTCTGGGTTTCTTGAAAGAAGTGTAGTAATATAGTCCTCCCAGGGTTTAACATTTAGGGAGTTTCTCTCTCTCTCTCTCTCTCTCTCTCTCTCTCTCTCTCTCTGTGTGTGTGTGTGTGTGTGTGTGTGTGTGTGTGTGTGTGAGTGAGAGGAAGAAAGAGAGAGAGAGAGAGAGAGAGAGAGAGAGAGAGAGAG
>JAJKFI010000171.1:217469-232107 GCA_029204185.1 Lerista edwardsae | reverse complement strand
CTTTCTTTCTTTCTTTCTTTCTTTCTTTCTTTCTTTCTTTCTTTCTTTCTTTCTTTCTTACTTACTTACTTACTTACTTACTTACTTACTTACAAAATTGCCTAGGACAGTGGTTCTCAAACTGTGGGTCCGAGTCCCACCAGTGGGTTGTGACCCAAGTTTTGGTGGTTTGTGAAACTGACAGTGCGGATTAGGCTGAGTGCATCAAGGGTTAAACAAGCTGCTACTTGCTGGGTGAGCGAGGAGAGGTAGAGTGTGGTGATCCCATCTTCTGCCCTCTTACCTGGAGCTCCTGTGCAGTAATATTGCACTGTGCATTCCTGTTTAAAACAAATAGGAAGAGTGGCATGTGCTGTTATTTATTTTATTTTACTTTAGGCAGGAATATACAGCATGATGTGAAAGCTGCACTGGAGCTCCAGGTCACACAGTGGGAGGCAGGGGGTGAGATCACAGAGCCTCCCCCCCATTCCCCACTGGATGGGAAAGGAGGACAACAACATGGCCGAGTGTGCATGTGCATCTCAGAGGGAGGGCCGGCATGCATCATTTGCAGCCCTGCATCAGGCAGCACTTTGGCTCAGACTGGGCCAGCAACAATATCGAGAGAGGGGAGAAGGCAGCCATACATTATGTGGTGTGCTCATGCTGGGAAATAGAAGCATGTTGGTTGATGTGGCAGTTAGCTGGTACGCAGTATTAAGCGATATTTATATGTTCATCACATCATCGCATTGCGATATTCAGACAATGAAGACTCTGCATGAGGTGGGGTGGAAATGGTTGATGAAGTTTCTCAATGTCCTTTTCTCTCATGGGCCCAGATGATGAGTGCAAGTGTAGAAGTGTCAAGGTGCAAGGATCTTGTCAATGAATCTCAGGTAGAAGAGGCACTTGGGGACAGGGAACTGAGGAAGCATTCTTCTAAAACAGCTGCAAATACGCTGGCGCACTGCAGAAGAAAATGGGTACCTAGAACAGTGCTTTGGTTATGGATACAAGCTGTCCCCAAGTTGGAAACAATTGTGGGTGAGGACCAAGTTGATCAACAAAGCTCAGCATCAGGTGTGTCAGCACACACCTATTACTATTTGGCTTCTATAGCTACTTCACCGCAGTTTTATAAAGAACAGGAGCTGATTTTACAAGCTTTTCAAGAACAGAATGGTTGTGTGTTTGAGTTAGTCTCTAGGAGGCCTTGTGTTGTTGATTTACCAAACTCCAGAGGAATGTATAACAATTAGCACATGGGAGCCATGTTCAGATGGACTGGCAGCATTGTGCAAGACCATGATTTACAGATTACAAAAGGCCATACCTGCCCTGCACAATTCACAGATTAAATAAACAAGAGCACAATCCTAAACTGGGCTGGAATGGCGAGGCCAGTGGGCGCGCAGGCGCAGAGCTGAGAGGGCCACGTGCAGTGGTGTCATCTACTCTCCAGTAGACGGAACGCTGGGCGGGACTTACGCATGATCGGCAGCCCATCCACTCACTTTCGCTTTCTTCCCGCTCGCCGTGTGGCTTTCCCTGGCCTCAGAGGGGGCGCCTGCTCGCCTAGTCACCCAGCGCGCCCCCCACCCATCCCCCCTGGTGAGCAGGCACCCCCTCTGAGGCCAGGGAAAGCCACGTGGCTGGCGGGAAGAAAGCGGAAGTGAGTGGACGGGCTGCCAATCACGCATAAGTCCCACCCAGCATTCCGTCTACTGGAGAGTAGATGACACCACTGGCCACGTGGCCTAGGGGCGGAGCTTGGATGTGGCCTACTGGCCACATCCCATCTCCACCTCCCTCTCCGGGCCGGAATGCCTACTGGCATGCCCACCCCCACCCGGAAACACCCTCCTGCCCAGAACCACTCTTGCACCAAACGCATTCGGCTAATGCAGGAGCAGCGCTGTGCCAGTCGGCGCCCCTGTGTCGGAGCTAGTGACGTTGATCTGATGCAAGCACATTGCGTTGGCCCAATGTGCACTGTAGGATTGCGCCCCAAGTCAAAAACAAGAGGCAAAAAGTGAGTATGATGTATGACTATGAGAATGAATATTTATACCACTTTCCTACACCCGCCCCAAAAGCCCACAGAGCAGATTCGTACCTCTCATAGATATGTAGGTTCTACACATCACCATTGTGATATGTGCTTTCACACAGCTTGAAGATGGACCACCACGATGGCATGAATCATGTGAAACATTCCAAGTGGGATTGCTTGGAGAGAATGTATGGGAGAATGGACACGGAACACTTGCTTTTCCATAATGTTTGAAGCTGTTTTGAATTTCGTATTTGTTTGAGGGTCAGATCTATTTGTTGCCCAGGAGAAAGATAATGTGGAAGGCACATGTACTGTAGTATATGTGGGGAAGACTTCAACATTCCCAAACCTAAAATACAGATGACTGGATCAGGGGTTTCATCAGGATCTCTAGTGAGGACTATTGAAATGGCCAGGGAAATAAGTAAAATTATAGATGCACAGTAAATTGTTTTACTAGTTTGGGATAATAAGATTTTCTTACAAGCCTTAAAATATTAACAAAGAATTTGTGATAGATTAGGAACTGCTGATTAGGTAGGTTAGGAACTGCTGAAAATAAATACGATATCAACAGATAATTATTGTGAAACAATAGCTGTTGATCTGTTTGCCAGATTGGCTTTGCCACTCTTCAACTCATTTCAGTGATCTTGTTATGTTGCCCTGCAGAAAAGTGCTCAGGTTTTATTGATTCCTCTTGCCACTTACATCCCAAATTATCCTGATAGTCATTTGGATGTACTTATGAGTCCCAGGCAGCCTGACTGCAGGGGTGAACCAAAGAGGCACACGTGGTGACTCTATTTCCCAAATATTTTAAAAGCTGCAGAAATATGTGTCAACCCAAGCTTGGAATGTGGAAAGATAATGCTAACCAACTCTTCTGTACAGTGTTGTCTCCAACATTACACAAGAGAAGGTACCACGTTTTTTGCATTCTTGTTATTTACATGGTTGCCCTCTCTAATTACTGATGCAAAAGTCTTAAAAGTAGGCAATATTTCTAGCTAGAAACAAATCCTCTTTAATAGATTGTATTCATTCTTCACTTTGTTAAAGACTCTAAGCCCAGTTACATGGCATCCAAAGACACCCTGGGGGAAAACAGTTACCAGAAATGTGTAATTCAATCCCTGATGGTGACATCAGATTAGGAGTTCAGACAGGGACCTTGCCTATTCAACTAACCAAACATCACAAAAACCAGGAGTGTGCTGAAAATGGGCCTATGTAACATGCAAGACATTTGTCTCCATTAACAGGAAAGGGTCCTGTTTTCTGTCCCTGGTTAATCATCTCTATTTTGTTTTGGAGAGTATTGTTTGTTTGTTTGTTTGTTTGTTTGTTTGTTTGTTTGTTTGAATAAATGAGGGGTATTTTTGTTTTGTAAACACTACCACCACCTTTTGAGTGTTAAAATATCCAAATAAAAACACAAAACATCACATTTGGTGTTTAAGATATTTTCCAGAAATTAAAAATAGACTACTTTTCCAATTAGAAATAATACTTTGGCTGCATCAGGTGACCTAGGTATCACCTATATCATCTACGTAGTACACTTTTAAAGGATTTAAAATTAATAAAAATGAGAACTTGGAATGAGAACTTAGAATTAAAAAAAGATACCGCTTTCTGCCTTTGAAATCACAAAATCTGTGGAAAAAATAACACCATTTTCAAACAACCCTAGTTTTAACACATTCAAGCATACTTTGTTTCCCTCTCCCGCAAAGCCACTTATGTGTTTAAGCTATAGCTGTTCTCAAAGTCCAACCAGGTTCTTTTGGTGAAGAAGACTGAGCATTCTCAGGGCCAAGTTACAGGTCCCCCTAAATGTGTCATACTGCCCACTTTGTACGTTGCATTTTTAATTGGAATGGCCAGTGTTGCTTATGTGACTTTGCAGTACAAAAAGTGGAATCAACCTACAAGGAGCGCAAAACTGACTGTGAAGTAGAGGCATGAATGAGTACGTCATCAGAACGTCATCAGTACATCATCACAGAGGGGCAGTCCAATCCTAATGAGCTGCAACAGGCAGAGTGATTGGCCTGTGCTGGATCCAGTGCAAGGAAGCGGGTGGCTCAACTAGATCAACTCAGAGTATGGGAATATTTTTACCCTTACCCTATGTTGCGCACCAGCCACCCCTATGGGGCTACTCGGATCTGCGCCAGCAAATTCACTGACACAGATCTGAGCAGCCCATATAAGGCCCATTGGGCTGGGAGTGGCGGTTCGGATCCAATCTGCTCTGCTACGTCTAGCCCCACCGCCCCTCCTGGACCCGGGCTGCCTCCTGGCCTGCGCTTCCCCACCCCAAAATGCCCCACCCCGGAACACCTTCCCACCCTCCTCTCTCACCTGCCATGCCAGCCGCCATTGGCCAGCGCAAACCTACTCTCTTCTGACCCGGGTCCTGCCTCTGGCGCCAGTGCATGTCCTTACACTGGTTCAGCCCAACTCCTGAATAGTCGCAAACATGCTTTATGGCACATTCTATGGCACATTCAAGGGACTTGTGCTGGCCAAGCACTGTATTGAGCTCTCTGAATATGTACAGAGTGTGGTCTGTAATACAAAGGAAGTTATAGATCATTGTCATAATTTCTTTTTTAATTATGTGCAGCAGCATTATCTATCAGGCCAACAGGCCAACCAAAACTGATACACCATTGATATGCAAAGATGATAGAAAGACCCATTAAAACACTTTACAGCACTAGTTCTCCACTAGTCCCCCATATTTTCCCCCTGTATTGGAGATGCACAACTGCTGTATGGGGACACAATGTCTGAGGAGGGAAATAAAATCCTCAGATAGGTGGAGGCTTCCTTCCTGCCCTTGAGAGGTTCAACGCCACCCAAACGTGGGTGGCCATAGGTCCATTTTGGAGTTGTCCTCTGTCCCTTGTCCCCTCATCCCACTCTCATTTGAGAAGAGCTACTGCTTTGTTCATAGGCCAGGTGCAAGTGCCTGTCTTATCCCTCTTCCAATGGCAGTACTGGATGAGTAACCCCATCCTCCGAGCCTTGTGGGCAGCAGATCTGGCAGCACTGCAAGCCTCTGCAAGGAGGAGCTATGTGGATTCGGTAATGGAACAGATGCTCATTCTGCAGGAGGTGGGAGTCAGACACTGTAGAAGGAGGCCCTGAGCTCATACAAGTTGGCAAAATGCTACTTTACATCACATAACGAAACCTGTTGGTGGTCCCTGTTTGGGGAGCTCAGTTCCTTATGTGTTGCTGTCACGTTGGCATCACCTTTCAGTGAGCGGATCTGGACAGGCTTTCGAGTTAATAACTTGAAACTTACCAAGATTGTTGCCATGATGTAACCCATGTGAATCCCATTGAACACAGAGCACCTAATCCTGTTGTATAAGGTGCAGCAACAAGTAGTGACAATGGCTTTGTTTTTATTTTATTATTTTGGTTTTATTTTCATAGTTTCATCCGAGTACAGGTATATCCTTCTCCGATGTAATTCAGTCCATTGAACTGACTCATGAAAGGGTGGAGAGCAATGCCAAGTCTTTTGGCAATGCTAGTTCCATGCTTTAATACTTTGCAACAACATCCAGGACTGTGTAAGCCTGCGAGTTGTAATTAAGCATCCTAGCGCTAATGCAATGTTAAAAACACACACACAAAGAGCCAGCTGTATGGTGCATTCAAAGAGGCTTAAATACTGTTTTAAGACAACCATTAAAAACACAAGTATCAAGTCTTGACAAATGGAATCTTGCCTCAGTGGGCAAAGACTTTGTTCACAAGGCCCTAATAAGGAATTGGAATTTATTGGGTAGACTCTTGCATCATATAAAAGTGATGCAAAAACCAGAAATGCTGGTTCTGAGGAGACATGTACAGTACGTGCGTGTGTGGGTTGTTTTAACATCCCTTTAAGAATGGTAATCTGCTTCCCCCCCCCCCCCAAAAGCAAAGACTAGGGTCATCTGATAGGACTTAATTACCTGAAAAGGAATACTTTTCCAGACAACACCAGAAGGAACCATGGCAACCCAGACACATCGGTGCATTCATTTATTGCCCCAGACCTATCACTAACCTTATCACTAGAGGTGAGAGAAAACAGAGATAACAAATGCACTTCTCATTTTTGTAAAAAACAACAACAACAGCAACAGCAACAGCAACAACAACAACAACACACACACACACACACACACACACACACACCTCCCAAAACCTGTGAAACCATAAAATTTATTTTGTTTTTATTATTTAATGGGAAGTGCAGGGTAATGACTGTGGCTGCATCTGCTGCCACTGAGTATACCACCTTTATCATCTACCTAGTACACTTATTATATTAAGCATTGCTTATTATTAAGCAATTATGATTTATAATTATGTCAATTTTGAATAAAAACATATTACACTGCTTTCTGCACTTCTAACTTTTGGAAAACATTTAAAAAAAAATCATGAACACACAAAAAACCATTTTCTTCCACCTCTACTGTACTTATAACTAAAACTAATGTGTGCATTTGTTACTTATGATTGTGTACACACAGCTTAAACAACATTCCTTACATGGAAATACAGTTCATTTGAGGGCATTCCCCACATTTCTGTGACTTCTTGTTACTCTTTTTCCACACTTGTTGCAACTGGTCACTGTTGGAGACTGCAAACCTTCCTAATTTTTAATAGGCACCAGGGTGAAGCAGAAGCTGAGAGGCCAACATGTGCTTCACCCACTGGGTCATTTCCTGCTCAAATTGGGTAGAGGACACCTTAACCTCTTCTCCTCAAAATGAGCAGCAGTGGTTCCCCCCTCACATTCCCCCCATTTCTCTGTTCCTTGGCTGGTGCATGGGTATGAGCATGTGACGGGATTTCTAGCCAAATCCTCTGTTGTTTTTCACAGGATGAGGGAAGAGGTGTTAGGAGCCCTTTGAGGAGGAGAAGGTGCTGAGGGAAATAAGAAAAAGGGCATATCCTTGGGACCAAGGGCTATGATAGAGAAGAAATTAGAAGCCATATTTGGTCACCCACCCCTGATGTATAGAGATTACTGGCTTGTGGAGTTGCTGCAGAGCCATCCTTTTGTTGTGAGGGCACTGTTGGCATGGTTGGAACAGATGCATATTTGGATGACATTAAAAAACAGACCAAGGTACATTTGTGCAGAGAGCCATTTCCCACAATACCTTTTTTTTGGGTTTCGACGGTGCTCACGAAAATGGATGAATCAAATGATTGTTGTGATATCCTGACTCAGTTATGGGAAAGCCAGACTAGATTGACATACCTGTTTCTCACTCATGAGTAAACATAGCTATATAGATCCCTGTCACAATACAATTTAACTAACGCAAGTGACTCATTGCGTAGCTTTTATGCCTCAGTGCCTGGCTTCAGTGGGATCTCATTGCAGGTTTAAGACTAAGACGTTCTTTTACAATATTATAGCATGGTTGGGAAAGCAACATGTCCAGAAGCTTTAGTTTTTTTCAACATTTGAAGAATAATTGACAATGGTATGCACGCCACTGGAAAATTAGTTGCTACTGAGGTGTGTGATAGCTGTCCAGGGCCAGGAGTAACAGATAACTTTGACTGCATTGGCGTGAAGGCAGGACGAATGTGTAGACCCAGATCCAATGCTAGTTAGATGGAAACAAGATGTCAGTACAGGAGAACCTGGATGGAGAGGCACCTCCAAATGTGCACTCATCTGCATATGCATCCAGTGGCATAGCTATGGGGGTCACATAATATGTTTTTCACAACATATAATAATATGTTATATATGTTATATATGTTAATATGTTATTATATTATATTATATTATTATTATATTATTATATTATATAACATATAATAATATGTTATCACAACATATAATAATAACATAATATGTTTTTCACAACGCCTCAATGTGTCTTGTAAGTGGCCCCTCTACTGCAGAACCATTCCGGGTAGCTAGAGCAAAATGGAGGTGTCTCCCCCATATTGCTCTGGCCACTCAGAATGGTTTTATAGGAGGGCACTGACATGGTGCGTTGAGGCATCGTGAAAAACTTAGTGCTGCGGCCACCCCTCTAGTTATGCTACTGTAAGCATCACATTCAAAACAATCCAATGTGGACAGACCGTATCCCAGGGCTGTCCCAACAGATCTACTGCCTGAATTGGTACAGATCCTGAAAGCTCTGCTTATACCCCTTTGTTTTCTTTAATTCATGTGCCCCATGCTGCTGTTGTTGCCTCACCCTCCTCCTCGCCTGCTTGGTTGATGAGGGAAGCAGCCACATAGGCGAGGGGAAGGGGGCGAGCCAGAGCACAGCTCAGTCATCCAGAGCCCACCCCCTGACTCCTCCTTTTGCTTACCTTGAGGTCCTCCATCTGGCTCATTCGCCTCTGCTACCACTGTTGAAATACATCATGGGTGGAATATGCCCAGTGTCCTCTACCCTGTTTGTTTGTTTTAGCAGGGCTGAGTAGACAGCAAGCAGGAAGAGGTAGCAACAGATGGAAGAACTTGAGGTACGAGGAAGGAGAAATGTGGGGGTGCTGCCACCACTGCCGCCGCCTCCTTTCTTTCCTCCTCAGCCTTCTTGCTTCTCACTCTCAGAAGTGATCATAACAGGATCCACCTGCTGCTTCTTACTGCAGCTCGACTGAGAGCATAGTCCTATACTGCGCTGGATTGGCAAGGCCGGATGGCCTCTGCCAAATCCAACACAGTATTGGGGAGGCGAGGGCACATTCTCACCCTTACCATAGGGGGAGGCTCCAGCCTCCCCATTGCGCTACTCGGATCTACACCTGCTAAACAGCAGACGCAGATCTGAAGAGATGGTGCGGCCCGAATTGGGGGTGTGTGGCCTCCCAATTGGGCTTAGGATCCCAAGCCCACCCATGTCCCGCCCCCAACCTCCCTCCCCCTGCCAATCCCATATGCGGACTGACATGGAACCTCCCTTGCGCCGGCCGGCTTTGGCTGATGCAAAGGAGGCTTGCCATTGGTGCTCTCAGGCCGACACTACTCGTAGCATCAGCCTGACAGCTGTAGTGCCAATGTGGGGGTGCCACTTGGCACCCCGCATCAGCGCTAGTGACATAGCGTTGACGCAACAACGTTGTGTCGATGTTAGGGGACACGTAGGATTGCACTATAATTGTTTGCAACAGTGGTGCTGGGGGAAGAGGTGGGCTGCTGCCCCAATCACCCTCTCAACCACTCTTAGCATGCTTCCAATCCTGATTTGTGGCAAACTGTAAAGAGGAGGTACCCCTTGGACCCTAGATCAGGGTGACCAGATACAATGAAGGATAGAGCACCTATACCTTTAGCCATTGTACAGAAGAGGAAACTTGGGCAGCTGCAGCTTTTTAAGCCCTTCCATCTTGAGCTGCAGCTGCCCAAATTCCCTCTTCTATACAATGGTTAAGGCTGTAGGCACTCTGTCCTCCATTGAACTCTGTCCTCCCTACCCAAGATGCCTCTGCTTTCTTAATTCAAAAAATATGCAAGTCACAGCCATCTATTCCTCTCTAAAGTTAACTTCATTGAAGCTACAGTGGCCATGAAATTCAGTCCCAGGAGTTGTGACACCACCACCACCAGCAGCAGCAGCAGCAGCAGCAGCAGCAGCAACAACAACAACAACAACAACAACAACAACAATAATAATTTTAAGCTGCAATTTCCTACTGGAGACAATGTACCTATATAGATTAGGAAAGCCAGAAGGAATGGAATGTCTTTTATCTGCTGAGAGCTGAGTGCAGAGAATAGCTGTAGGCCACGAGAATTCCTTCCTTTAGAAATGTGAGGCCAGCAACAATGAAATACTGACACTTTCCAACAGAATTGGCCCTGAGGCTACCATTTCCAGGGTCCCAGCAGAGCTCCTTTATCACACACCACTTTCTGAGACAGCTTAATCCAGCCTGGATTTCTTTTTTGCTCTTCAGATTCCATTTCAAGGCTTTGTCAAACCCTGTTTAGGCTTTAGCTTCTCACTGAGCAGTCAATGCGTGAGGGGAAAAACAAGAGGACACTGAAAGCGCAATCCTAACCTGGAGTTTGGACGGCACAGTTAGGCCAGCAAAGTTTGGTCGGCACAAGGGGCACTGTAAACCCTGCTTGGACCATTCTCAGAGGCAGGGAGGATGACAGACATCCGTGTGCTGGCCTCTCTGACGCCAAGAGTGGTCCAAACGGGTTTTATGGTGTTCCTTGTGCCAGCCAAACTTTGCTGGCAGAACTGTGTGCCTAACTCCAGGTTAGGATTGCACCCTAAATTCCCCTCCTCCCTACAACACATTGAATTGCTACACCCCTGTGTGCCTGAACCCAGTCCTGAATGCAGAGAGTTCCTCAACATGATATGGAACCTTGACCTAGCTAATTCTGGTTAACATCTGGCCAATGGCATAGCTAGGTCACCTGATACCTGGGGCCCATACATTTTTGACACCTCCATACGACAAATTTATTTATATGTTTCACATTTTATACACCCTTCCTCCAAGGAGCTCAGGATGGCGTGCATGGTTCCTCCACTTCTTTTGTACTCACAACAACGTTGTGACATGAAATTAATAATAATAATGGCCAGAAAATAAATGAATATTTCCCTATAAGCAATGGATGAACGTCTGCACCCACCTCTGCTATTGCTCCCCTGCACATAGTACTCAGTGACATACTGCTCCTGCATCTAGAGGGTCAATGTAGCCATTGTACATAATGTTACATAAGACAGTTGTATTTTGCGGTTGTTTTGTCTTGTTTTGATAATGTTTGATAAAATGAAGATATTATACTCCATTTTATCCCTGCTAACTGGGCAAGAGGCACTTTTCCAAGCGGTGTTCCTCTTGTATTTAGCAGGGGGAGGGTAATTGTCCCTCTTCACCCCTGCGCAGTGTCTTTTCTAGTAGCTGTTGCTGGTGGTGGTCTGCATTTTTTTAGATTGTGAGCCCTTTTGGGACAGGGAGCCATTTAACTTTATTATTACAGTATTTGCGTGTAAACCACTTTGTGTTGAAAAGCAGTATATAAATACTTCTTGATTGATTGATTGATTTTTTAAATTCTACACGCAATTGTATATAACATGATGATATTATTCCTAAAAGCATGATTTTAACAAACCACATTGTTTGTTTGTTTGTTTGTTTGTTTGCTTGTTTATTTATTTATTTATTTATTTGAAGAACTTATACCCGCCTTTTCCATGCCAAACTAAATGCCTAAGGTGGCTTACAGAGAACAACAAAGGATAATGTAACCATAATAAGTAAAATCAAAAACATTTAACAGGAACACAGTGAGAGTTCAAGAATGAAGCCAGGCCCAATTCCCTTCATCAGGTCCTTTGGAGGGTGGGAGAAACACACACACACACACACACACACACACACACCCTTGACTGGGGGCATAAACAAACTATGGCAGGATTCCAGAGGGATATCAGAGGGCAGACAGCCAACCATCATCCAAAGGCCAGAGGAGATAGGTATGATTTGAGCCCTCTCCAAAAGGCCATGAGGGAGTGTGTAGTTCTTAATTCCTCAGGAAGGGAATTCCAAATTCGTGGATAACTTCTTTATATAAGAAGTTACATTTTTGGTTTTTTGCCATAATGTTTGATGGAATAAAGGTATTACTCTCCAGTTTTTTTTAACTGAATTCCTAGTGAAATTCTGCATTGAATGGTATATATGATGGTATTATTCCTAAAAACGGTGACTTTAGCAATTTTGGTCCCTAGTGGTGATACCTTCCTGAGGGTGGCACCTGGCCCCATCCCATAGGTAGCTACTCTACTGCTTCCGCCTTTTCATTGGCTGTCCATAGATCGGACACTTGATTTCTCATCACTTGGTTATTCAGTGCTTGAGCTCTGTACAGAGGTTCTGAAATAAACTGCAACCAACAGAGGGAGTGTTGAGAGGAGGACAACAAGCCCTGCTGTTGACTTCCAAGCATTTGCCACCCTTCGGCATAGAGCTTTGTTGTTTGTTCAAACTGTCTGTGCTAGCAGCGCAGCTATCGGTTCTGCTGCCCAGGGCGACGACTCCTAGTGTCATCCCATCGAGTGCACAGACAGCAGGGAAGTAATGGGCAGACCATGTCACTGCCTATTACTTCCAGATTGCAGCTGCTCCACACTCAGACGAGTGGCTTTGTTCCCACTCCTGCCAGCTCAAAGAAGGAGGAGGTTATGCAGAACATGAGCAAAGCCACTGAAACAGGAGGAAGGAGTGGTAGCTTTGCCATGTCTCTGCCACCGCCTTCTCCTCCCGTTTCAGTGGTCTGCGGTGGTTGCACCAATGTTGCAGCTGCCTGATTCCTTCTCCTTTGGAGACTGAGCTTCCAAAGGAGAAGGCACTGGATAGCAACAACATCACTAAGCCTCTGAAACACGAGGAGGTTGCAGCAGCCAGGAGATGAGTGTCTATGTAGCGTGGGGTGGTGTCTGCTATGGGTGCTGTCAGAGGTGCTTCGGCGAAGGAGAGAAAAAGCCAGAGGGCAGATGGGCCGGCCTACCCGCCACTGCCTCCATTTCGCTCAAAAATGGAGTGATTCCCGATGCTGGGGGTGTGGCAAGACTACGTAAGGGGCATGGCGAGATGGTGCAGGGGGCACAGTGACACATTATTATTATTTATTATTTATTGAATTTATATCCCGCCTTTTTGCCCGAAGGCACTCAAGGCGGCATTACAATAAAAAAGCAATAAAAACAAAGTTTACATTAAAAAACAATTAAAAACAATGTTAAAATACAATTAAAAATTTAAAAACAGCAAGCAACAAACCCCGTGGATCATAAGATTAATAAAGTTAAAGAGATAGAGAGATATAGCCTGTCAACAGTTAAAAGCTTTTTGAAATAAAAAGGTCTTCAGCCCCCGCCGAAATGTTAACAAAGAGGGGGCAGTTCTCAGTTCGAAGGGGAGGGTATTCCAAAGTTGGGGGGCCACCACCGAGAAGGCCCTCTTCCTGGCCGCCACCCCTCTCACCTCTCCTGGTGGCGGCACAGTCAAAAGGCCCCCCCTCCAGATGATCTGAGAGTACGGGTAGGATTATATGGAAGAAGGCGGTCCCTCAAATACCCCAGACCTGAACCATCACATTGTTGCCCCGCCCTAGGCGCTGTCGGAGTCTATGACAACTCTGGCAGCAGCCACTACATATCCTGCTGCTGCCTCTCCCGGTGGTGCTGCCATCTTGGCTGGCAGCCTCTTGTGACACCCCTTCTGGCCTGCCCCCCCCCGATGGCCCCCTGTCCACTGCTAGCTATACAAACCACTATAAATCAGGAACTGCCTCTGTAAACCCAGCATTGCTGGTTCACAGCTGAATATGGGAACTCTGCAATGTGCTTAATCTTGGCGGACTTTCTGCAAAGCACGTCTGCAGCCGTGGCTTGCTCACTATCACAATCTGTTTACCAAATTGTGATATCTTGTCAGAGAGAAATTCTTGGAGAGGGACACAGACGAGACAGTTTATAGTAATGACATTGTTGTCTTAAGAAGAATCATGTTTAGCTGGATGTTTATAAGGTTTACAGGCTCAAGTGCCTTGCCTGAACTTCATGTTAAGATAGAGTTAGACAATCCCTATAAGCTCTGAACTGCTGTTGCCAAGTGGTGGGAATCAGACATTGGGAAGCTAAGTTTGGAATAAACTCCAGGTGCAATCCAGTGCTGCAATTATGCCAGCCTGTGGCACAGGATTTGGCAGGCACGTCCTTCACCAGCGCATCCCCCGTGACACCCCCATTTCCACCATCACTGCTACTCCACTGCAGCATTCAATCACTCAGTGTTGCTTTGGTAAAGTGCTATTATAAATGCCTAGACAGAATAATTGCAGGAGACAGAGTAATTGTCAAACACCTCATTTATTTACCTTTCTAGCAACATTGTCTGGTTTTTATCAGATGAATGTCTTTGTTTCAGAATATTTTTACTGAAGAAATTGCTGCAGTATTGTTTTGCTAAATAGTATTGACTCACAAGCCTCTTAAATTTCTAGTGAAACCTTAATAACAAGTGAATCTCAATTCTGTTGACATGGTAAATACAAGTGATAAATGGACTGCAGCCTTCAGAAGCCCATTACATTAGAAGATTTAGTCGAGAGGGTTAATGCCTCCGTTTGCCTGAAGATAAGAGCTGAAGATCTGAAGGTCGCCAGTTCGGGACAGCCGGAAGTCTCTGTGAGCGGCAGACCTCGTTAATTGCGACTGATTAACAGCTGAGCTTCGGCTGCCTTGTGTGAGGGGGAGTTGTGCCGAAGTTCAGCCGCTTCGAAGCAGGGAAGCTGTTTATCAGCCAGCAAGAAGACAAACGGGTGGCCAGAAAGAAGGACTAAATCCAGAAAGTTCCATCTGTATGTGTGTAGTTCTTGAAAGATAGAACATTTCTGTAAAAATTGTAAAAACCTTCGGGTTTCTGAATAAAGTCTGCCTATGTAAACCGCCTTGAGTTATAGTCACTAGAGAAATCTGGTGACCTAAGAAAGGCGGTATATAAATCCAAGTATTATTATTATTATTATTATTATTATTATTATTATTATTATTATTA
>JAJKFI010000171.1:198857-213034 GCA_029204185.1 Lerista edwardsae | reverse complement strand
TTTTTTTTTTTTTTTTAACTAAAACCGAAATTCCAATGGATTTGGCTCCTGCAGGAGCAAGTGCTGTGGTTGTCTTTTCTTAGCCCAAGAAGGAAGCCCCATCAAGAAGTTGTTCAGGGAGCAGGGGTGTGGTTCAGGAGTAGAGCTCCCCAGACTTCTCCTGCAACATGAGCGGTAATGTCATCAGCAGGAGAATTCATCCTCAGGCTTTGACACTTTACTCCAAAGGACTTTAGCAAGGAAATAGCATCCGGTTCTGAGGTGGCAACCTGAGAAATTTGTCTAGGAGCACTTGTTAATGTTTATAATTTGGTTTTATTTATTTTACAATGACAATCCTATTCAAATTTACCTGGAAATAAGCCCTTCTGAACACAGTGACACTTAGTTCTGAGTATATATGCATAGGCTAGTTCTTTAAATGATGTATAATAAATTATAACAAGTTCAAAGTAAAGATAAGTGGCAGGAGAAGAAAGCACTGGAATGAAGATAGTTAGTTTGTTCTGGTCTTAATGGGACGTGGGACTAGGGGTGTGGTATCATGATGAGCTCTTGCACTTTAAAATGTAGCACCACACCACTGTCAGGGAGTATTAGCTGATAGTTTGAGCAGCACTATCGGATGTGACAGACCGGCAACTTTTTTTCCAGTCTGCTAGGGACCGGCACCACCGCTGTACCATCTTATCATTATTTCTTTCCTTGAAATTGGCCAGGTAGCAGTCCGCGGACCACCACTTTGAGTAGCACTGCTCTAAGCCATGGGTGAAAGGAGACTGCCTTGGCTGAGGCAGCTTGTCTCCCTGCAATTCCCCCCCCCCTTCAGCCAGAATGAGGTGGTGGCATATAAAGAGGCCTAAGGATGTGGCCCTTACTAGTTCAGTGGCAGAGCACCTGCTTTGTCTGTAGAGGTTGGCCAGTTGGCCAGTTTGCTCTGACAGCCTCTTTGGTTAGGGCTAGGAAAGTGCATCTGAAACCCCCAAAGAACTCCTGTCAGTCAGTCTAGACATCCTCTCTGTCCTGGACCAATAGCCTGACTCAGTAGAAATGAGTTTAGACTCTGTGTGCTACCATCAGCTCAAGACCTGTGGTATGTTTCAGTCCCAGCATGTTTCCTAACTGAGATCAGTGGTGTTCCTTCTTACAGGGAGGCAAAATGCCAAGTGTTGCAGGGGCCTGAGCTCTGTTTAATGCAGCTCTCCTCCTTGCCTCCAGAGTTATTCGCGGCTTGAGAGCCGGCTCAGAGGCTTTGCTCTCTGAGCTGCAAATGGATCTGAAGAAGAGGGGGAGGAGCAGCGGTGTCATCCTCAAATGAAGTTTCGGAATGCTAGGCGGGACTTACCGCTTGATTGACAGGTTGTCCGTGATGTGTCGCTGCCTGCCTGCCCGCCGCGCGGACTCCCTCTGGTTGGCGCGCCCCTCCTCTGCTTGCCCAGGCACCCGGCGCATCCCCCAGGCAAGCGGGCACCCCCTCCAAAGCCAGGGGTGCCCGCGCGGCGGGCGGGCAGGCAGCGACATGTCACGGATGGGCAGCCAATCAGGCAGTAAGTCCCGCCTAGCGTTCCGGAACGTCGTTTGAGGATGACACCACTGGGGAGGAGCCAAGCAGTGGCGTTCCTGGGGGGGTCAAAACGCTAAGTGTTTCAGGAGCCTGAGCGCCTGTGTAATGAGCGCCCTCCCCCTCTCCTTCTGATCCATTCACCGCTCAGAGAGCAAAGCCTCAGATGGCTCAGAGCTCAAGCTCTTGCAGCCCTTAGCATTTTGCCGCCCTGTAGTTGTTAACTGTAGTTGCCCCTGGCTGTTATCTCCAGCTGAACCCATATTAAATATTGTTAGTTAATTGAAAAGGGTACAAGAAGCTTTTGTGAATTGCCTAGAAACTATCAAGTAGCCAATGTTCTTTCTTTTGCAATGAGCAAAACTAAAGAAAGTCAGGTAATCTGAGGGGCACACTACAATGAGTCAGTCTGATAGTAGAAAAGCAGTAGAAAAGATAGTAGAAAAGCAGAAAAGACAGTAGAAAAGTTAAACATCTGATCTCTTATTCACAGTTTTGAGTTCAGAAGAAGACTACAAAAGCACAGATTCCCATCTCCTGCCTTTATTTTCCTCTCCTTGGCCTTGTCCCCCAGAACTTTGGTTTAGTGCAACCATATTAATGCTGGCCAGGTTGCCTCTTAACGTGTGCTTCCAAGTCCATTAAAGTTGGGAATCCTATTTGGTGCTGAATTTGTCACCACATAGTTGTCACATTGAGCCCATGCTTTGGGGATCCCTGCCCCAGTGCAGCGAGCATACTGCCTGCTGCAGCAGCTGGGGTCTCTATAGGCTGTAGGTCAGTGGGATAAGCAGAACAGCTTTACCTTGGGCCCTGTTACTTGCCCCTGTCTCCAAACTGCCCAAAATGGGTCTCTTGGAAGCAGTTGGTGGTGACGTCATCTTGTCACCATCACACCATCAAATTTTATTTTTTTTTGCCTACCCCAGACTGGCGAGGGAGGGATGGGTGTTCAGTAGGTTACATGATTTATATTGTGCTTAATAAAGTTACACCCCAACCTCAGTCTGGTGTCTTCCTTCCCTGAGGCATCTGGTGGGCCACTGTGAGATGCAGGAAGCTGGACTAGATGGGCCTTTGGCCTGATCCAGCAAGGTTTTCTCTTATGTTCTTATGCTCTTATTTCCAGGTGCTGGATTTTGCGAGTGGCACCGCAAGCACTCTTCTTGGGGAGAGGGGAGGCCCTTCTGGGAGGGTTGGGGCCCTGAGGGAATGCCCCGCATTTGGCCCTGCCACTCCTAAAGTGTACATTAATATGGAAATATGCACAGTTTATATAATGTGCACCATATCACCTGTTAGAACTATTTGGATTGTTGGTGAAATAATTGATGTTTCCCCCCAAGAACTGAGAATATGATCTGCTCTTGTTAAGGACAATAATAGAAAGTGCTTGGCAAAAGTACTTGATTTCAATCCAGCCTGAGTTAACCATGACTAACACCCCTGACAGCAACAGAATGGGACTGAGTTGTGACTAACTTATGGCGCAATCAGTGATGGGATCTGGGAATGAGGAAGTGGAACACTGGGCGGGACTTACACGTGATTGGCAGCCCATCCGTTCCGTTCCGCCGCCTGTCCTGGCCTCGGGGAGGCTGCCCCCGGTTGGCGCACCCCACCGCTGCTTGCCCAGGCACCCAGAGCACCCCCCACCTGTCCCCCCTGGTGAGCAGGCGCCCTGCCGAGGCCAGGGCAGCCGCGGAATGGAACGGACGGGCAGCCAATCACACGTAAGTCCTGCCCAGCTTTCCGCTTCCTCAT
Source organism: Lerista edwardsae (assembly GCA_029204185.1). Taxonomy (NCBI): domain Eukaryota; kingdom Metazoa; phylum Chordata; class Lepidosauria; order Squamata; family Scincidae; genus Lerista; species Lerista edwardsae. The sequence goes on along the minus strand of JAJKFI010000171.1, from coordinate 209,709 downwards.
TCCCAGATCCCGTCACTGGGCGCAATCCTAAACAGCGCTGGACTGGCGAGGCCAACGGGCCAGCGCCATATCCGACACTGTTTAGGAGAGGCTGGAGCCTCCCCTATATGTTCCTCAGATCTGCGCCTGCTAAAGAGCAGGCGCAGATCCAAGGAGATGGCACGGCCCGAATTGGCCACCTCCCAAGCCCGCCCAGGTCCCCCCCAAGTCCTGCCTCCCGCCTCCCTCCCTCCCACCAATCCCTGTCTCAATACGGGACAGAGAATCCCTCGCACCGGCCTGCTTCGGCCAACACAAGGAAAGCGCCGTGCAGCGCAACAGGGCCGGCACTGCCAGCAGCGCTGATCCTGTTGCTTTAGCGCCAACACGGAGGTGCTGCTAGGCTAATGGCGGAGTGGTGATGCAACAATGTTTCAACAGCACTCCGCTCCCTCTAGGATCACGTATCCCATTTCCATTGCTTTCAATTACTCTTTCACTTTTGCTAAACTACTCCTTGTGTTTCTATAGTCTCTCAGTTCGCGTTCCCAGACTTACGATACTGCAGACATTTTTTCTCCCTAAAGTAATATTGGAATGTTGACACAAAATATTTGCTTTTGGAATAAGTGTAAGGTACTTTTCAGATGTTATCCAGCATGCTTTGTAGCTCCATCCCCTCTGATCTTTGGGGGGGGGGTGGCATTATGGAATGCATCCACATAGGGCGGGGGTTACTGGCACATTCCTATTCTGCTGTAACCATGAACAATAGCAATGTTTGCTATAAAAGGGTCTTAGGAATCAGCCACCTCGGGTGGGGTTCACTTCTTATTCTGACTCTGCATGAGTCTGCATGAGAAATGATTCTGCATGAGTCAAGCCCAGAACAATGACTCATTCATGTGCACAACCAGTGGCCTCCTCTGAAGATGAGAAACTGCTGTGTCTCAGCTTCTTGAATGATTGAATGACTCAATGCAGAGATGTGACTGAATTGTCAATCATCGTCCCCCCAGTGAAGCAGGCTCACTAGAACAGTGATTCAAGCAGAAGTGAGAAGACAGCCTTCAATGTGGGTGTATTTGATAGGCTCACATAAGCCTTTAATAATGTGAATGATTGTGGCACACGAAGGGTCAAATTTCACAACGTGTCATTTGACCATGCATGCTTTTAAACATAAATAGCAGCTGTTCGCTTCTCTGGTTCAGGACCATGGCACAGAGGAGAGGGGCTTTAATCCCTTAACTCTGTTGTGTGCCTGATTTGGATCCTCCCATGCCCATGGCTGCTATTCGCTCTAGGAGGAACAGTCTCTTCCTTCCCATGGAGCCTCCCCTTAGGGCCTGCGGGAGTCTCTAACTTGGATCAGGACCATGGGGAGGACACATGGTTAAAGCCCCCTCTTACAGCAATTCTTGCTGTAAACTACATCCAAAAAGGGACCACCTACAGTGGCTTATTAACGCTTAAAAGAACAAACACACAGGGCCAAACTAGGATGGCCCTAACTGTGCCCCATCGGTTATGGGATTACTACTTTAGGTATAATTGGGGTACTCAAATAGTCTCATTAAGGAAGCGCATTAGAACCCTTGTTCCAAACAGGGTGTGAAAACAGCGTAAAAACATTCGCAAACATATTAGGGGCTCATCATTGTCATCTCCTGAAACAATAAAGCCATACATAGCCCTTTCTTTTTAATGTAGACCAAATATTTGTTTGCAAGCACTATGACTAATGTCTTTGCAGATGGCACCGCTAATGCCATTTGATAATCAGGTTTCACTCCTTTTTGTAAGGATTTGCTTCTTTGAGGCTACTGAAAAGCTCTTTTATATCACAGAAATTAGCTGAATGTCCGGAGGCATGGTATGTACTCTGAAAATGCTCACATTTCATTTGATTGCTGCTGTTAATATTTCAAAGATGAAGTAAGTTTTTTTTCCCCCTTGGGGCATTTAGCATTTGTGTGAACTTCTTTGAAGGACTAGCAGATCTGAACCTTATCTACATAACAGAAGAAATAAGAATTTCCATATATCCACCAGAGTTTGGAAAATGACAATCCTATGGGAAAAGTCTGTTAATATTCTAAAGTGAAGCTTATGTTTTATTAGGGCACAATTTAGTCACAGTCAAGCGCTTTTTCATCCCATTGTTTTTAATGGGAGTCAGTTTTTCCCACTGAAATCAATGGAGTGCATAACTCTATTTGTGGGTAGGATTTGCTCCATTATCTGATATTTAGAGTAGCCTATATGCCATGCACAAGAATTTGTATCAGAAAATGTAGGCCAGGCATCTGTAGGGCATACAGTCTTTGTATTTTTACAATTCGGGCAGCGCAATCCAAGCGTGCCCCTTGCATCGACGCAACATCATCGCGTCGACGCAAGGGGCGGAGTGCCGGTGTGCGGGCTCCGAGAAGCCTTCTGGTTCAGTTAGATCTGTAATTTCCAACCATTTGGCAACCATTTTTGCATGAGGACCCCTTTTTTAGGTACAACAACCTGTCGGGACCCCCCTAAAACCTAGGGCCCAAAGTGATACCATTAAGTAGGCCGTGAAGTCTTTGTTTTTAATAAATCACACTTTTTGAAAGTCAAAAGAACTCCACATCCTTTTTAGAATGTTCTGAATGTTTTGTACCTAAGTGACGTTTGAGTTTTGAGTTCAGTGATTGATTCAGCACTGAGAACAACATTGCACAGAACACATTGTGGCTTCTGTATGCCACTGCTGATCAAAGTGGTAAAGCCAGATTTTAGATAGTCTTCATTTATGTTCCTCTTCCTCATGTGCTGAAACTCCCCATGGCATATACATGAAAGGCATGACATGCCTGCTCGGAAAGAGACCCAGGAGACACTTCATCACATGCATACGCACACACCAAGTTGAGCCCATAGCAAGGCTAATTTCCCTCACAGCCACAAGCATTGAGGAAGTGGCAGTTTAATAAGGAAGTCTCTTCCCTAGACAAAATGAAGCTTCCAAGATGGTGATGCCCAGCTTTTTAAGATGGCTACCCCAAGCTCTTCACAACCCTCTGAAAATTGGTTCACAACCCCCCTGACCCCGACGGTTGGGATCCACTGAGTTAGATCAATGCTTCTCAAAGGGTCTAATCCTATCCAACTTTCCAACACTGATGCAGCTGCGATCCTGCCCTGAATGTGAGAAGGCCCCCATGACTGTCCCTACACTGGAGACAGTGCATGTTCCGTTGGAAAGGCTACATAACATGGGTGCTGGAAAGTTGGATTGGATTGGGCCCAAAGAGTGGTCTGCAAACTGATGGTGGTCCATGAGTCATCTGCTGCTGGTCTGTGGCACAGCTCCTGTGGCTTCCAGCTTCTCCAGCAGGTTGAGGGCCCCTGGAAAGATCAGAGCCACGAAGTCTCCCAAGATGTGCCAAAAGTATCTGATTGCTGGAAGCCCCGCAGCAAAATCTTCCATTGGGCCCTCGGCTAGCACACTGGTTGTTACCTCTGATACTGGTAACTCAGGCATTAGCCTTGTCAGGTGGGCTCTGTGGTGAGCATGGTCCTCAACCAGCAGCCTCCATCCAACCTCAGATGCCACCTTGGCCATTGCCACACTTCGCCACTGCAAATTCCATGGTTTAAGTGACCATTACGTTTAGAAGTCCTTTTTCCCCAGTCCTAAATGGAAATGTATTTTCCATTTTCATATTCTGGTGAATATACAGAGGCTCTTTTTTAAAAAAAACTCGGTACCTGCTTTATAAGCAGACACAAATAAATGCCTAGTGCTTTCCCTATATGCTTGGCCTACATGTACATACCTTGCTGCCGGAAACATGGAATAGCTTCCTTGAGTGGAGGATCCTGACTCAGTGGCAAAAGGCTAAAACTCCCACTGGGCATGTCCACACCCTTAGGCATGCCAAAAGTAGCTCTTTGGAGCTGGGCCAGTGTCTCTTTTTGGTTAAGAACATAGAGCTGAAAGTCATCAGTGCTGACAAGTAAGGCAAACTTCACAGCTGTTTCATTTTAGCGGATGTTTAAGAGACTCCCTTGTTTTCCTGATGGAGCAAAGAAGCTCACGGAGATAAAACCTAGTTGAAAATGGAAGGCTATTGCAAAGGTTTCCAAGAAATTGAGGAATGCTCATTGAGGAATGCATAAAAAACATACCGAAGTCATTTACAGCATTCCTGAAAATGGAAAAATGCTTTATCCCTGTAACGATCACATTAAAACAACTGTTGGAAGGACTGTAAGTCAGAAGAATGGCTAAAACCTCATGACTCTGCAATGCCTCGGGGCGGATGGAAATCCCCTTTGTTCCATGTACCCTCTGTAGAGAAGGGAAATGCTCAACAATCGGAAATCCATGTCCAAGACATACAGTTTGAGCCATCTTTGCCTTAGCACTGCAATACGGAGCCAGGAGAAGCCTGGCCCGCAGGAAATATAGTGTGCCTGTGTGGAACAAAATGGTTTGCACCACCCAAGACAGCAAGTTCCATTTCTGTTCAGGCCACATCACCATCATCCACTCTCGCACCTGTTGCTTATTGTCCAGAATTGCAACACTGAAGGTGGTGCACTGGATCGAAAGCTGGCCTGGTATTATTAGCAAGTCTGGAAAGCCACTGGGAGAACGAGTGCCTGACCTCAGCCCCTCCTAGCAGGGGAGAAGAAGCCCACGACTTGCCACTCTAGAGACACCTTTTGGCAAGTATTGTTTAATATGCGCTGCCATTTTCATGATGTAATCCGTGTCTTCATGGATTGTTATTTACGTTGATTGCTGCCACCGGTATCCCATTGTTTGGCAATTTCATCATACATTTTGAAATGCTGTACCCTGCTTGACACTTGCCATTTCTTCGCAGGATAAAAATAGAGTAATAGACAGTGGTGTTATTCTGCCGGAACGCTGGGCGGGACATCCAGGTGATCGAAAGCCTGCCCGTCGCGTTCCGCAGCATTACGCCATTTGCTTAATGTATGCAAGCGGTGTAACTGGTTACGCAAACGGTGTAACGCTGCGGAATGCAACGGGCGGGCTGTCGATCACCCGGATGTCCCGCCCAGCGTTCCAGCAGAATAACACCACTGATAATAGAGTACCATGTAGTGCTAATAAAGTCTTGGGCTGAGGTACCTTCATTTGCACAATTACCACCACCACCCAGCAGATTTTGAGATTAGCAGAGGTGCCCTTCACCAAGTTCTATGGGACTGCAAGAAGATTTTCCCCTGTGAAGAAGCCCCTGTGGGGTTTACTTCTGAATAAATACTTCTGCTGCCAGAGGCCTTTGCAGGGCCTATGGCACCAGATCTCACAACCTGCTGCCTTAAGACCTGATACAGGAGTGCTCTGGGAACCTGCCAGCAAATTCCAGACACCACAAAGAGCAGGAACAGTGATGGCATGGGAGGACAGCATAGCAGGAAGGGGCCTGGGAACAGGGTGGGAGGGAGGGAAGGATCTTGACTGCACTAGCACACACCAGGATCCTATCCCCATCACTACACACGCCTTGAGGCTCCTCAGACTTACACCATCTAAATAGCTGCCAGAGGTTTGAGGAGACCCATCAAGTGCCAGGTAGCTACAGAGAGGTAAATAAAAAATGGTTGCACCCTCCTCTATAAAATGTAGCATGCCCTCTGGCAGTGCAGCTGCACAGCATAAACTGTTGGGGGATGAAACTGGGCTAAACATTCTGTAGGTCCATGAGGGCACATAGCAGCATTTCTTAATAGCGCAATTTTCAATATTTTCAAACTGTGGTATTTTCAACAGCGGCATGACAAATATGGCATTCTGGACAGAGAAGGCCACCAGAGCTCAACTCTACTTTAGAAAGCTGGCAAGGACCATGTTTCTTTGGAAGAATTATTTGCATGATCTGGGAATGTCTCCTGACTTGGAAATGGCAAGCCTAAAAGAGCCACTAATGCATGGGAATTATTTATTGTTAGCTGCCTTGAACATTTCAGTATAACGCAGAAATGTGGGGCAAATATTCAACAAATAAGTCATACAGAGAAAACGCATGCTTTTAGGCACTTTTGTTTTATTTTCCAAAAAAATTGTCTTTTTAATATATAAACCATTCTCTTTCAACAACAATACAGCTGTTTGCTTGATCATTTGCATAGGATATACCACCATACAAAAATAAGGGCAAGGGGAGAAAGAGGGATTGGGGAAAGCAGCCAAACAGCAACCAATATATGCCTGGGTTTTTATGATTAAACATTTGAAGCCTTACAAAAAAAAATATGTACATCTTTTTCCATCATCTATTTACAATTAAGAGAAATGCTTTTTTAAAAAGCTATAAAACAAAACAATTTTTAATTTATCAAGTTTATGGAAAATTGTTTTCTAAAAAACGTCTACCATATACCACAAAAATAAATAAAAGACACAAACGATAGTCTAAACAAAGTTTTGCTTTGAGACCATTTTTTTGGCATGTCAGTTAGATATTTCAACATTTTTATCCTTTGGTTGACAGCATGATATTACAGGTCAGTGGCTGAGAAAAGCAGAGTGCCTCTATAGGCATCTGCAAAGGCTTTTGCACTCACACCAGAATGTCTTGTCTTTTGCCAACAGCAACCCTTTGCTAAGCATCAGAAGCAACAAGCCAGTCTAGTCATCACTTGGTCTCTCCAGGACAGTCCCTAGGGTGAGACCAGGGATAAGCAAGTGTGTGGGGGAGCCCAAGAACCATTCCTGATCTGATCTCCAAATACAGTTCTTAGAGGAAGAAACTAAGTTCATGCCAGTTTTGATTAAGAGCTGCAATTCTATTATATGCACACTTGGGAGTAAGACCCACCATGTTTACTGGTACTTATTTACACACATGCATAGAGCTGACCTGCATATCAGAAGGCCTAAAGTCAGTTTATCAATCAGCTGTTGAGGGGGGAAAACAAGACTGCTTGCTATGCAGCCTCCTGCCTAACATCCTATAAGTATTCATGCCTCACCTCTGGTGCAAATCATCTGACCAGATTCTGCAAGTGGAACCTCTTGATTTAAACTTTTCATCTCCTATTTAATGTCAAACACCTTGGGCCCAACTCTCACCTGGTAATGGAAGATGATTAGATAAAGCTATTTCAACAATTTCCACAAAAATGCTTCTGGTTTTCCACCTCTTTTCTGAGGAACTCTTAACTTGCCCTGGAAATGTTCCAGGAGTTCCTCAATGAGAAGGCCAGTAACAATGGGCAGCAGTCCTGAAAAGACATCTTGCAGAGGAGTGTTAGGTATGTTTTAGCTTGCTCCAATCTCACACAGAACAGACAATGGAACCTAAGAGATCTTGCCACTTCATGTCCATGTGAATTGGTTGCAAGCCCTACATTATAGTACCTTGGGTTGGCAGCACTATTTAGATGCTTATGATCTTGCATTATGATATGCATGGCAAGCAGCATTTAAAATGGTAGTGTTCCTACCCGTTTCTGTAGAAAGAAGCAGGTGCAAGGACTTGATGAGTATGTGTGGAAATTTGCCAGCTAACGTGAGCCCGGTCAACTATGATAAGAGCACAATCCTAACCTGGTGTTACAACTCACGTGCACAAGAAATTTTTTTTTTCAAGTCTACATTTTTTTAGAAAACTAAGAGAAGCTACAGTATCCTTTCTCTTCTGAAAAGCTGCACACAATTGGTCAATCCAACTACCCTGACAAGAAACAGACTTCTGCATATGTGTAGCTAGCTGGATCGGAAATCCAGCCATCCACACAAACGTGCAATATACCTGATTTCCCAATCTGACCCAGCAGCAGCTGAAGCCTTCTCAAAGAAGTTGGTGTCACTTTTGGGAACACCAACTGTTCTCCTTAGTCCCAAACCGGATCATCAGTACACCTGCAGCTTCTTTGAGAGAGCTTCTCACATGCAACTCCGGCAACAGCACATTCTCATCACTGAACTGGGGTCAATAGCTGTATGGAATTAGACCATACTGGTGCTGAACCAGCTTAGCGTTCCAATATTCTAAAACCATATTCTAAATCCTCCCTTTTGAAAGCAATATTAAGTTTAGCTTATAGTACGATTATAGTAAGAGGTTTAACATGGTGTGTGTTATGGCCACCCTCATTATTTAAGCTTCTGACAATTGCTTAACAGTTCATATTTTGCAAATATTTTGTCCTTAAACACTTAAGAAAAATCTTGATCTTGTGTGGAATACTCAGTGCATCACATTGGTATGAACATGAACAATGTGTTTGAATGGCTAGCTCATTCCATGAAACCAAAGCAGTACTGTTTTGAGAGGTATTTAAACAGTAAATTTCAGATGTGCCATATTAAACTGTGTCAAAAAGTAAGATGACTGCTACTTTTTCCAGCTCTTTTCTAGAAAATTTTTGTAATAAAACATTAAAAGCTGATTTGCATATTTACAAAATCTTTGTCATAGCAAACATGCAACAGACAGAACATTTTGTTCTATGGCTATTTATGAATTTGTCTATATATAGTTCATCTCCACAGAAAGAAAACATTTTATAAAATATAACACATGTATTAAAACATCCAGTAAAATTCGACAAAAAAAAAAATTGTGGCTTGTCCTCTAGATTTATTTAGCTGTGAATTCAAATTAAATTAGGGTTTCCTAAACACTGCTTACAAGAATAGCAGCATTTTGGTCAGGACATTAAAAACAGATATACCAGAACTTTGGGAGACAAAAAACTTATACATTGGGACACTTTTCTATGTTGTATTTTGCAGGCATAAGCTAGTGTATATCTGTACAACAAAGGGCCCAATCCTATCCAACTCTTATTTACTTAATCCTATCCAGCACAATGCTAATGCACTGTGCCAATGGAGCATGCATTGCATCTTGCAGTGGCGGGGGGGGGGGGGGGAGAGTCATGAAAGCCTCCTCATAGTAAGGAAACGTTTGTTCCCTTACCTTGGGGCTGCATCGGTGCTGGAAAGTTGGATAGGATTGGGCCCAAATTCTAATGAATTCTATACCAATTTAAGTACACTAGCTTCCTCCAATTAATATTGGGAATTGTAGTTTGGCCCCAAATATATAGATATTTGATTCATATCTATGAGATGATGCAGACATGTCCAATCATTTTAGGGTCCATAGACAAGAGGAAGCTATTTTGTCAGAATGAAGTGCAAAATCCCGATTCCCAGAGATGCATGTGAACGACAGCATTCTGGAAGAGGGCTTCTTGGGTCTGCAAAGAAGCCAGATGCCTGGGCAACCACCCTGACAAGGTGCTTTTGTACGTACACGTTCAGAACTGACCAACTCCTCTCTGCAAAATATAACAGAAGGCAGTCCCAAGATGAAACCTGTGGGACTAAAGTCAGTTGTGAGAAGAGAAAAAAAAAATTGCATGGCCTTAAAATGGCAACACACTCCAAGTAACACAGTGTCTTCCCTGTTTCCTCATAAATATACAAAATATACATTTCCAGTTTTTTTTTTATTTTTTCCTGTTTTAAAATGGGTAAGAGTTCATATACAGTCAGATACTTAGCTAATTCTAACTGAACATATATAGCTGAGCTGAGCCACTAGGACGTTGCATAGATACCAACAGCCTCACAGACTAGTCCAGCCTAGTTCTGATGTCTCTTCATGTGCAGAGCCAAGTGGTCAGACCGAGAGAAGCTGCGACTGCACACGGCACACTGGAAAGGTTTGGCCCCAGTGTGCTTCCTGAAGTGGCGGGTCAGCTCATCAGAGCGAGCGAATCTCCAGTCACATCCTTCCCATGTGCATTTGTATGGCTTCTCTCCTAGAAATAGGCAAAAACAACAACGAGTAAGTCACCCTTCCGCCAAAAACCATAAGCAGGATCCCACCATAAGCATGACCCCAACAGCAAGGCGATTAAAAAGCGCACCAGTGGGAAGCCTATGTTAATCTTCTCTCCCTCAAGTACTAATTTACTAGATGCCCAGTTTGCTGAAGAAATTTGCAGCCGGGGTGAGGGACGTGGATGGAGACTGCTCTTGGATTTGGAATGCTGTGTGGTACATGATAATCTTGATACCCGCAAGTGTGATCAAGTGAGAACCCAGTTTCAGCCTCTTGTCTGGCTTGTCCCTACCTGCACATCTGGGTACCCTGGAATGACTGCAAAGGTTTGGGGAAACAGTCCTTGAATGCTTTCAAGGGAGGGTCTAGCAAATGTCTACACACACACACACACACACACACTCACTCTACATAAAGGTTCTAGCAGTCTTGGGAGCACAGGGCCCCAGTTATCATCATCATCATCAACAACAAAAGATGACGCCGATATAGGTCTCTGTACACTAAAACATCTAGGCACAAGAATAGTTTTTTTCCTTGTGCCATTAAATTGTTGAATTCATAACTATGCTGAGGTGACGAGTAAATATTGAGGCAGTGTCCTAACTTGAATTGAATGTCCTTATTTGTTTTTTGTTGTATTTATTGTCTATTGTTTATGTGCTAGTGTTAGTATATATGTAGCCATTTGCTGAAATCAAATTCCAATATGGTACTCATACCTGGCTAATAAATATTATCAATCAACCAACAACAATTAACTAATAAATATGTGTTTCTGTAGCACTTTTTTTGTCTAGTAGAACTATGTGGGTCATGATATTGTGATTTTAAAATGTGGGTCCCAGTGCTAGAAGGGCTTTTAAAGCTTTTTTTCCATATCCATGAGATCTGGTAACTTGCTTTGTTGTGTTAAAAGTTAAAATGAAATGAAAACAAATTCGATGCTAGATCAGCTTTTTAGATTAAAAAGTACATACACAATGCATGGTCAAGTATAAAAGTTGTACACACACACACACACACACACACACACACACACACACACACACACA
>JAJKFI010000171.1:172079-198847 GCA_029204185.1 Lerista edwardsae | reverse complement strand
ACACACACACACACACACACACACACACACACACACACACACACACACACTTCATAAACAAGAAGTCGGTCCACTAAAGATATTTTAAATCGGTAGCCTACAGCAAGTAACATAAGTAGCCAAATATTCTGAAGTGACAAGTACCTGCAATTTCCAGTAACTTCAACTGGCACGTATGATACTTAACACCTCTGAAATTTTGACCACAGATTTATTTAAGTGCCCAATATAGATTTAATTGCACAGCTTGGTTTGGAACATGTCACAGATGGCTAAATATATGGTCATTTAATTTAGTTCCTTAAGTGGGATATTTTTAAGCACACCTATAAAATTCATGTTGGTTGAAATGATGAGACGATTATTCATAGACAGTTGGGATAGGGTGAAAGATTTTTCCTTCTAAGTATAAAGAAGTCCGTTCACTAAGACCTGAGAAATATGTGGCTAAACATCAGCCATATAAAAGCTGTCTTTCCAGACTATTGCTATTATTTACACTATACCCTAGACCAGCGATTTTCAACCACTGTGCCACAGCACATTGGTGTGCCACAAATGGTCTGCAGGTATGCTGCAGGACTTTTGGGAAGGGTCCCCTGTCGGCAGTGCGTTGTGCCTTGTCAATTGTAAAAAAAAACTGATGGTGTACCCTGAAAATTTTAGCACCTTGTCAACGTGTCATGAGATGAAAAAGTTTGAACATCGCTTGTGTTGCAGTCCATTCAGTACGAACCAACTGTTTTATCAGCTGCCCTTGTGAAAAGCTTCTTTAACCATATGATTGTCATCTTATATCTAGTTCTCACAACAAGTGAGGGGGTTAGCCTCTTTCTGAGCTGTCACCACATTAAAAATGCTCTTTCAAACAAGAACAATTTCTTTGCACTCAGAAAATGAGATATTAAAGCTTCTAGCCAGACATGCTAAGTTTCCCAAATACAGGATATTTATTGTTAACAGAGTAGGAGTCAGATTGTTCTATTCCCTCTGGTCTCCCTCCCTTACCACACCCCTAACTATTCATAATCCACAAAGAGCATTAGAGCATGCAAAAACTATCCACATCATTCATCTATAGTACAAAAAGAAAGCTACCGTATCAAATATAAATTGAAGGTAGTGTGCATGGACAACGTAAGTAGAACAGAAACAGCTGAGCCACCTAAATTTTGTGAAAAGAGTTGGAAGCAAAGGGAAGGACACACAACCATCCCCTATATGTGTTAAGAGATTATATGGAAGGGATGTATTTTGAAGAGACCTTCGAAAGTAGAAAGATGGGAATCTTCCCTCAAAAATAGCCACAGGTCCATCACTCAAAGGAATGCTGTGTCCCTGAACTGCTCTGTCCTGGGCAATGCCATAGAAGTATAGTTCCATTTGCAGAGGCTGCTAGTTAGCCACCCCTCATGCTACTGTTCAATCTGGTTTCCTAGAACTGGAAGACATTCAGTGAGGACTGCACACCCTACTCCTGATTTAACACAATTGCTCCATGTGTTTAACAAATGAAATGCCACTCAACAGCACAAGTGCTCTAAGACAACACGGGAAGTAGTAGTAACTCGGTGCAGATTTAGTCAAATTTAGGCCAGATAATTGCAATCTAAACAAAGGCTAGCCTATATAGCCATATTTAGCTATTTTGTGGATGACAACAGACCCACACAGCACTGCACAAAAATGTGACCACTTGGAATAAGATTGCTAAATGAAGCTTCCGCTGCCTGCAGAACTTTTAAAAGTATATCTCAAATAAGTCAATGAAATCAGGCAGGCAGTTTTAGACAGCAAAAAGTTCCTCTGTGTTTGCTAATCATGGTTTTCCTAAACACCTGATGGACATTCATTTGCAGAATTTAAAAGCCTTTTCAGATGTAAGAGTACAGTGTGCTTCCAATTTAAAGTGCAAGGACAAAGTCCACTCCTCATCTCCAAGGACAAAGTCCACTCCTCATCTCCTCTGAGGGAAAGGAGTTTTTGTGTATTTGAATTATCCAATTACACCCAATGTAAAGATGCTGCAGAAATACCCATCCCTGTAGGCAAAGACTGGAAAAGCTAAAGGCCAGAGAAGTGGCTTATTTAGGCTGCAATCATATACAAACTCAAGCTAGTCCCACTGAACTTGATGGAGCTTATTTCTGACTAGACATGCAGAGGAATGTGCTGTTAAAAATGCAGTAGGCATCCTTGAATTGAGCTTCTCATAAGACACCAGAACCACAATTTGAAAGTTGTTACACTAGATGTAGTTTTTAAACATGCTTCTAATAAAAGCCTATGACCCCCGTATTATTGACAGTATATCTTACAACTATCACTTGACAACTGTAACCTCAACTTCCAATATATGCTTAAATAACATTTTATATATAGAAAAGGTTATCTTCATTTAGTCTTTGATAATATAATTTAACTGCTGGACAGAAGTGAATGCTAAGGGCACCCCACAGTGTGTAAGTAATTTTTCAAAGCCCAATACCAGCCTCTGAGTAAGAAGTCCAACGGTTTGGCATGTGTTTTAGCAGCTCATTTAAATAAATCAAGAAAATCTCCTTACTGTGGTTTATAAAGGCCCAAACACTTTGAAATGATTATAAAATCCTCTTTTTCCTACAGCAAGATTAATATACTAAAACACAGCATTTCTCCTAATTGCAAGATTAAAGCCCTAAACAAACCATTTTTGAAAGTATAGGGAATAAAAGGGAAAAATAAATAGTTGATCTCTATAAGAGTACAATCCTATCCATGTTTACTTCGGAAACAAATTTTATTCTGTTCAATCCGGATTACTTCCACATAAGTGTGTACAGCCGTCAAACATTTTAGCACTGGGACCCACTTTTTCGAATGACGATCTGTCCGGGACCTACTGGAAGTGATGTCATGGCCAGAAGTGCCATCATTGTGATGCCAGAGCCTGCTGCTTTCCTAAGAATGCAGCAATAAGTTGGGTTGGGCTATTTCCAAGCTATTTTCCAATAGCAAAGTGAATGAGAAAGAAAAAAAAAGCCTACTTACAAGCAAAACAACCACACAGCCCTCCCTTCTTCTAGCATCCCAATATGACTGATCTAGGTGCTTTACGACTCACCTGAAATTGGCTTGCATCCTACTGGTGGAGCCTAACCCACAGTTTGGCAACCACTGGTATGCAGGATTGCAGCCCTAAGAGTTCTCCTAACTGGGCTGGTAAATGTGTTTCTGACCTCTAATCTTCTGAGCCTGTCTGTATCAAGAGGGAAGAGCTTCCCACATGTTTGAGGGTGAGCTACCCTAGAACCACTGGAGAATCTCTGCTACATGTTTCAGAGTGCAGGTAAAGACTTGCCTAGCTAAATGCAAGAAAACACCTCCCTACCAACTAGACAGGCACACATCAGGGAGAAATCCTTCTAGAACAGCATGTCAATTCATATGCAAGAATCTCTCTTTATCATAGCAAAGCAGTCCTACCTACAAGTCTTCACGTGCAATCAGGTTAACCACCTCAGTGACAATTAGGCCCTAAATCCATTGAATTTCCTACAGATGCAATTTGTTCTGTACTTGGTAGTTGCCACAATACTGGTTGGAACCTGGCTGACCAATTCCATCCAGTTATACCATTTAAAGTCATGTACCTCCAGTTGCATTGCCTTATAGCTTTTCCACATATGCTTCTTGAAATCTAGATCGACAGTGAAGCAATAGATCCTTAACTGTGGTTAGATCCATAACTGTGGTTTGGTTCAATTGAATGTACAATAGCCTTCGTTATCTGCGGGGCTTCCATTTCGGGAACCCCTGTGGATTTTCAAATCCAAGGATTTTGAAACTGCAGATAATGCAGGCAGGTCTTGTGCCTTATTCTTCCCTGCCCGATATGGAAGAAATGGATCAAATTTATCTATTTGTTAAGTGGGTGGAGACCTTGAAGGTGGATCTAGGAAGGAGAAATAAAGAGTGCTTAGGAAAGCTGAAATAAAGAGTGGCAGAAGATGATGTTTTGGTAGTATCTCTTGCATTTCCACATACCTCCGTGTCATTTAGTTGAGAGAAGAATTTGGCCCAAGTTCCAAAGCAGACCTGTTTCAAGTTATTTTAAAACTTAGTCCGTTTCTTTGCTATGCTGAGCTTTAAGGAGCAAAGGAATCAAAGGTTAACAAGATTTGTTTGCTTAAGAAGCACAGGGACATTGAAGTCTTTATTTGCTACTTTTACAGGCTTCACGGCAGCACATTGCTTCGCTTAATGACTGTGCGAAATACAGAAGCTGCAAAGTTTGAGAAAATAGTTGATTCTTCTCCAGAAATTTTAGAATGAACATTGAGAGGCTGTGAAACCCAAGAATGCCATCGGTCATCAAATACAACTGTGTTGGAACGCAGTTTCTGGAACATGCTCTCTGTATTAAAACAGATATTTCACTGTAAAAGGATTTTTAAAAAGCAAAACAGCAAAACTCCTCCACTTCAGAGCAGCTTCCACAGGATTTGTTAAAATGTCAACACTGTTCAACTAAAACAGCATGGAGGAAGCTGGTACCAAATTCTGGCCAAACAGCAACACTCCAGCCCTTTCTTCCCAAGCCAGAAATATTATACACAGCAGTTCTGGAAAAACAGAACTCCTTTCCTTTTAAGTTATGTTTCAACAGAAGGGATTTTTTTTGTGTAACTTTAATTGAATTTTTGCATCATCTTCTTCCAATCTCACAGAATTCAAATATTTTGTTAGGCTTTCGATTACAAAATGTATTTTTAAAAAGTTATTGAAATTGCTCCTATGCATCCCTGCTTGCAAATAGATTTATTTATTTAAAAAGAGCTTGGAAAGCATGTGGAATAAGTTTATGTAAAACTGTTGGTTGAACACCAACATTTAGTTTGGAATCGCTTTAGAACAAGACTGTACCCGACAAGATAAGAAAATGAAACGTGGAAAAATAATATGTACATCTACTTATTGAGCAAACTACAAGTGCTACAGATAACAGAATCATTCTTTGGATGTACACTTAAGATGAATGCCACAGCATACAGAGATCCACATCAACATTCACTATCATCAATCAGCATCCAACATTATAGCCTATAAATATCTTCTGGGTACCATGGTATTGCCCAGACTCAGAATCATGCTGAGATAGACTAAAAATACATGGCATGCTTTGCCCTATCAACGATATCATATTTTCTTCTTCGATGTTGTTTTATCAACAATGGACGTTGTCATGGGCACTGGAATTCTACAATTAGAAAAAGCAGATTCTGCAACCAGAAAAGTCAGCTTCAAGATGCATATTAGAAACACTGCCATTTGTTTGTGAGTGCAGTATGTTGCCGAGAAGTGTGAGAAATATAATTTCTTCACATTTTTGTCACAGGTAAAGGTGGGAGCCAGCATTCAAAGCCGGGGGAGGATCAGGTTCTCTGAGAGGGAAGAATGGGAACTGAATACGTAAAGACTGGAAACGGGAATATGTAAAGACTGGAAAAGCCCTCTCAAGAATCCATTTAGCAAAACCTTGTTACACGTTTTCCATGTTTTTCTCCTGATCTAGAAGGTTGACACGCGTTCTGTAGGATTACAAAGCAGTGATCCTGTCATGAATTGTCTAGTTCCCACCTCTGCCCACTACACCCCAAATAGTGCAAGTAGCATGGACAGCATTTTGCCGAGTAACATAAGCAAGAGACAGGCCTCGGCTCAAGAAGCTGCGAGGGTTTTGCAGGGTGCTGTCCCGTTTCCTGGAAGGAGCCTCCCTCGGGTGCCTCAGCAGCACCCTGCAAAACATCAGGATACGAACCAAAATGTGAACAGTGGCTGGGAAGAGGAGAAGGAAATATTTCAGAATTTTGTCAGTACTTGAAGTATCTACGAGAACCAAAAAGAACCGCAATTACATTTTTGCTAGTAATTGAGGAAATGAAATGCAAGACAGCAGATTCAAGACTCACCTTGGTCATAAGGTCACTGTTTGGCCTTTGGAAAATTGATACATCTCACAGCCTCAAGTCACAATCCTCATCCCCCCCCATGCGCGCGCACACACACACACACAAAATCTGCAATATGGGAATAGTACCATATTATTTTACAGGGAAATCTTGTTTTCTGAAAACATATGTGATGTGCCTTTTTTTCTGAATGCTATCCACATTTAAAATTATGTTCTTGCCTCCCTCCACTTTGCAAAATAGGATTTTACATAGCAAGGTTTCACCTTTTGAGGCCCCAGAGTGCCTTACTTGTTCTCCGGTGCCTCATATCAAAAGCTCCGGGCTTCTCTGTCTACTATCAAAGATGACATTTGCTCACCTTCTCTCTGCTCAACAACAGCAAAGCTTCAGCTCTAACTGGCTGCCAGGCTATGCATGCATCTCTGGGCCAAGATTTAAGACTGTTATTTCTAGAGATCAGGTTAGCCGTGTCCTTTTTTTCTTATTTTAAATAAAGAAACATGTTTTTAAATAGATTCCTAGGGCAGAGTCTTATTTTAAGGGAATGAGAAGGGACAATTCAAGCATGACACACTCATGCATGCATACAAAAGACAAAGTTGTGCAAATAACTTATAAAATTAGTAGAAAGTGCAGAGGATTTATAAATTGATTAGAAAGAACAGGCTTGACAGATAAAATATACATAGTCGCCACAGAAGGAAGAGAGCTGTGGTAATTCACTTATGCCATGTCTTTGTGATGTATGGAACT
Source organism: Lerista edwardsae (assembly GCA_029204185.1). NCBI lineage: Eukaryota > Metazoa > Chordata > Lepidosauria > Squamata > Scincidae > Lerista > Lerista edwardsae. The sequence continues at coordinate 192,140 of JAJKFI010000171.1, read as the reverse complement.
CTTTACCAGACCGCATATAATCTGATCTGTTCCCATTTTGCCCTTCTCTTCCTTCACTTTTAAGCTTCTAGCTTCATTTCCATTTCAACTGCAAGGCCCTTGGGCAGGGCCTGCCTATGTGTATGTACAACAGCTAGTTTATGACACTTTTAAAGTATTGCTTAAAATTGTGAGCAATGCCAAGTGACGGCCTGTAAGCCTTCTGAAATGATTCAGAATAGCTGTGTATTCACATATCAATCAATATGGGCAGCAAGTGTGATTATCTCAACACTACCACAGCTGCATTTGAGAATGCCAGGGCTTCCAAGACAGAAGTTATATTTTGGGGAAAGTAATTTTCAGACTCTCCCATTTCAAGAGACACTTTTCCACATCTGCCAAGGTTCCAAGGCATGGTCTAGGACAGGAGTCCAAATCCCAGCCTGTGGGTCACATCCAGACCTATGGAGGATTTTATCAGGCCTGTGCAGTTTCCCAGCCCCTCAGAGTGAAAAATAGCTCAAAAGACACCTATCTGTTTCTCAGAATGGGTATATACCACATTCATCCACTAGAGACGCTGAAATCATTCCATTCCATACCTCTAGTGGCTAAATGAGTAATATACCAATGCTGGGAGATGCGGAATATAAATATTCTTATACACTTACATAGAGCAGAAACGGACACACACATATATTCCAAAAAAGTTTGTGATTTGTGTCATAGGTTGCTTGTTGCGTTTTCAAAATCCATTTCCCCTCTTCCTGTGCAAGTCAATTTTGTCCTTTGTTCCTCCCCAATCCTTTTCCAAAATCCATTCTCCCTTCTTCTTGTCAATTTTGCCCTTTGCTCCCTTTCTCTTCCACTCCACCCACTTATTGTATTCAATCAAACTCTTCAGCACATCAGTTCTCCATGTATTTATTTTCCAGCCCTTCACACCATGTCTGATATATGCGGTGGCCCTTGTGCCAAAAAGTATGGAAACCCCTGGTCTAGGGCACAGTTTAGAGATGTCAATAGCCCTCCTGCCCACACGTGGACAGGCTTCAGGATGATGGTGGGAATATCCAGTCAGAGACTGGTAAATCTTGTCAGGCATAGAGTCTTACTAAAATAATAATAATAATAATAATAATACTCTCCTTCTGCTACTTTATGTAGATAGCAACAGAGAAAGCAACAGAGCTCTACAAGCAAGAATATGAATGTTTCTATAAGGCAACATAAATTCTTTATCTGAATTTGGATTTCCGTGAACGGATAAGCGGGCTATGACACACACATACACACTCCATAAGCAGGAACCCTATTAATGAGTTGCCCTATTAGCAGGAAGAAGTTCCCAGGACCTGGGTAGAGGGAATTGGGGGTGACACATATATCTGAAGCCAAACTGTTAAAGGCAAGACGCATAGAAGGTTGAACATAGAAAAGCTTCACAGACAGTTTTATTTCCAATAACTATATAATTAGAGAGGCAGTGTTACGGACTGGAAAGCGTTGGTCTGAGAAGGGGATTACTGAGCAAACCAGTAATCCCCGCGTGGCATGCTCCCTGAGCCCTTAACATGCATGTGTTACAGCATTTGTCTGCAAGGACAAGAGTCAACACTGGGCGATCCGCATTCTCGATCACGAGCAAGCGCCCCCAGGGACAGCTTTTGGCACTGCAGACACATGGAATACTGTAGTGCTCTTATGGCGGGGGAGGAAGGAAAGGGAAGGGCACTACATGCGCTACGACTAAATAGGGCTACTCTCTCAGTAGCCCTATTTCAGCTCATAGGGTTGCGCAAGTATAAAACAGGACCCTCATAACAACACAAATTATTCTTTGAAGAAAGAGACAGCAGGGTCAAAACATAAGAACAATCTGGCAAGCGCTTACATTATTAGTACTATGCATAGGATAGATTGTATTGCATGTTTCTTACGCTTCTGTTTCTTTAAACTACTGCAAAGGAGCTGTGAAATGGCCCAAGCGATTCCAACCCTGATTGCATTCCCCCCCCCCAATCCTGGCACTATTTATAGTTAAAAGAGCTTCCATTGGCTTTCAGGGGAGAGTAACTATAAATAGCATGTGCGTGGGCGAGGGAGAGAGGATAAGAGGCGGGCATGTGATTATGGGTGGAACCACAGCAGAGTTTAGGACCCAGAGTCCACCACACCTGCCCACTGTTTTGACCCATTTGCACCATCACCTGAGATTAGTTGACAAGAAGGAAAATTAAAAGAACAAAACCAAACTCAGGCATTCTTCATAATGTGCAATTTGGCCCGAGGATGGGGTGGGAGAAACACTTGTGACTTGCAAATGGGCTTCTAGCAGGATGAAGTCCTCTCAGGATTGGAACATGGCAACTCTGTCAATCCTATGCAAGTCACAAGTGTACCGGTGCAACTGTACCTGTGTACAGGACACAAGTATACAGCAAACTTGAGCTCCTCCTTGACATTCTTCCCACCCTATTGAGCAGAAGGAAAGGTAGCGATGGCCTGCTCCTGCAGCCTCATCGGCGACAAGTGCAACTTTTAGTGAATACAAGACGAGCGCTAATGTCTGTGGGTGAAGCTGTTATTAAGACGTGGGAACTCAAGCCAATCCAAGAATTTGGCAACCTTCCCCCTCCCTCCCCAGAGCTGACTGACAGCTTGTAATGTACCACAGTTTGAGCCATCTGGACATGAGCCATCTGGGATCACCGATTCAACACAGCTCTTTTCTTGATGTTTTTCCTTCTCCGTTTAGCTTTAAACATTATTAGGAGGGTGTTACAGTTTGCAGCACCCTCAGAGGCATAGATTGGGAGGCATGTGGGTGGTTGTGCCAGGTGCAAAATTCTTAGGGGTGCAAAATTTTGAGCCCCTAAGAATCCACTTGAAGCCTGAGAGACACGCACAGGAGCAGGCAGCGCCCTGCCTCCGAGGAGAAAGCAGATGGTGATCTCCTCATGGGCAGGCATTGCTGGCTCCTGCACACCTCTCTCAGGCTTCAGGTGAAGCCAGAAGTGTGTGCCAAAGGCCTGGCCCACAGGAGAACGCCACCCACATTCGCATGGGGGCAGGGCACTGCCGGTGTTTGGAGGGGGCGCAATTTGTGCCTTGCGTGCTGCGCTGGCAATGCATGCTACACCTCTGTGCACCCTTCATCTTTTGAAGCAGGCCATTATTATTCCCATTTCACAGCTGAGGAATGAAGACAACAGAGTACATCTTGCTAAAGCGCTTCCCATGGAAGAATTAGCTGAAGAGGCACATGACTTCAAGACCTCCCTTCCCCACTTACTGATGTTTTCATTACCTCAGTGTTTCTCAACCAGTGGTACAGGTACCGCCCCTGGACCCCTGCCTGATAAACAGCAAGATAAACAGCAGTTAGAGGCTTGGCATAGCAAGCAGAGCTCTAAAGCATGCTTTTCCCCACTCAGAAAAGCCATCCACCTTGAGCCTCTTACTGGTGTTTATCATATTGCATCCGGCCTCCCAACCCAGAAGTAACTGGCAATGATGCCATCGCCAGTTACTTCTGGTGGTACTGCCAATAGATGGCCCATGCGAAGTGGTACGACAAGGACAAACATTGAGAAAGACTGCATCACCTCAAAACGTTTTCTTCTCAAGCACATAAAGCCTTAAAGAGCCCTTCCCACCCCAGTATCTGTTCTATTAGCAGTTGCCCGGGATTAATGGAGAATCTCAATTGGCACAAGAATTCCTCCTCGCACAACATTATAGCAGAAACAGTCTTTCCCTCTAGACAAGCAAACAAAAGTGACGATCAAATTTTAAAGAGAGGATCTGTAATAAATCCACACCATCTGGCATGTGTATTTATATGTCCTGTATAGAGGAGAGGGTTGCCTTGTATATGGTCTGGGTTCCACAGCTGCTCAGCTGCGCTCTGCCATTCTCGCACTTTAAGCTTCGAAGATGGCACTTCTATGCTCTCCCCCCCCCCGCATCCCACACCACTGGCCTGTTTAGACAGTTAACTTTCCAAGGTATCATCCATTATGGTTTGCACACTAAAAACCCATGCTTAACACCATATATCACCACAGGGGCTAATTAAGCTATACTGGACCAAAATAAACCTCTTATTAAAGTACATCTACATCAGATATCATTTTATTTACTTGTTTTTGTTAAGCAGTGTAGTCTGACAAGACTGCTGCCACAAACATATTCAATACTAAAGTTGGGCATTACCTAATCAGCATTTCCCAAAACGGTGCCCTGTGAGAAATAAATATGGCTCCTGCTAGCCCAGTGCACCCACCCACAGAGAAGGCAGCTGCCTGCTGGGTCTGTACAAGGTTTCATCCCTCTGGCCTTCCCACCTCTGCTGGGTGCCAGTAATTTGGCTATCTCTCTGCATCAGAGGCAATTGTGCTAATGCAGCACAATTAGAAATTTGCAGAGGAATCTGCCTGCATCTCTGCATAAGTTACTGTAGAATCAGGCAGCATGCCTTCAGCAATGGCACATGCAGAACATGGGTGAGCAATCCTTAGTGTTTGTTTGGTTTTAAAAAAAGAACAGAGGACTATTTCAGGTTTTCAGGATTTACCAGAGATCTGGGGAACACTGATGATCTGCACCCCACCCCAGGAAAGGGTGACAACAAGCAAAGAACCAGACTGTTGCTTCTGAATAAAGCCCAGGCCGTAAGAAGATTCCAGTTGTTCAAGAAAAGTTCAGTATTCGTCATAGTTAAAGAGTATAAGCAAATAATGGAAAGCATTAATTGCTGACAATTCCTGTGACTCTAAAGGCCACATTTGTTGCCTTTCAGAATGAACTGTATTTACAGCTAGCAACAGCCTTCCTTATCAGGCATCAAATGTCCTAGAACTGAAGCTTGCTTAATCCCAAGGATATGCTTTCAGGAGACAGTAGGCATTTAATTAATACACAAAATTGTCTCTGGTTGTAAGAAGTAAAAAAAAAAACCTTCACTGAAGCAAGCGCTTGTATTTGAATTCATGCCGGCAGACAAGAATGAGTGACAGACAAATAAATAAACCTCTCAGATAATTCCTTTTTTAAAAAGGACCAAAAAAAAAAAAAAAAAAAAAAGGACATGGTTCCTAAGATGGTAATTGGATACACACAAAAACAGACAACCCAACACAGGGATGGCCAAGTTTCTGCATTCTTAGGGGCCACTCTACCCCGAGTGGTCCAGGGCTAGCCCTGCATTGGGTTGCACCACCCTTAGAGCAACCTGATGCCTACAAAATAAAGTTGATGCTCCCCAGCAGCAAGACTTCAGAATTAGAGCACAAAATAGATACATGGAGATTCTAGAAAATGGCTTTGCAGACGTGAGTACAGAATAGTGCTCTGGGGAAAATGTTCTTAGGCAGCAGTGTCAAGGGTCTGGCACCTTGTTAATGACTTGGGCAAACCCTTCCCTGACTCGATGCAGCATCAAAGCTAGGAATCTCTCTTGCATAATTTGACAATCTATTGTTTTCCTTATAAGACTGACCATGGGGCACTCTTTTGCTGTGAAATTAGAACTAGCGTCACCAGTGGTCAGATCGAAGAAGTGCTTGGCTCTATCTGGACTACTCCAGATCTAGCTTAAACACCTGAAATTCAGAGAATATTTGAAAAACAGAGTCCCAAACCGCAGCTTTTCCATGCGCTGTGCAATTTTCCTAAGTCAGGCAAGGGTTTGCACAAGTCATTAACAAGGATGCCAGACCCTTGGCACTGCCGCCTAAGAACATTTTCCCCAGAGCACTATTTTGTACTCGCGTTCTGCAAAGCCATTTTTCTAACTTATCCCTCATTATTTTCAGAGAGACTTATCTGAAACCCATCTCAGAAGCATGACTGATACTCCTAAAGAGAGCCAGAAAACCAACACAAAAAGCTGCTACTTGAGAGGGGGCCCTTCAGGATTCCCAGCCCCAGACCTGCAAATTGGCAGACATCCTTCCAGGAAACAAATGTGGTTTTGCGAATGAACTAGCTTGCTACATACAGAGACCTATTCATAGTGAGAAACCATCACTTCTCCATTCCCCCACCCTGCCCCATACACACACTCAATTAGTACTGTTAAGTAGTCACTAGTATGTAAACCCCAAAGATCATCTACTCTGGATTAAAAATTCATTTTCTACAGTGTATTAAAATAAGCAGTTGTGTGAACAGAAGGGATAGAGTATGTTCATGGCCCTGAACTGAGGAAATTATCCTCTCTTATAAGCAACCTGCTGTTTATCCCAATGATTGCCAAGTCAAGCAACTGCCAGAGTGTGAACATCCTAAAGTGCTTTGACCACCAGCCTTTTTTACCTAATTGTTTTAATCTGTTAACACTTAGGGGTGTTGTTGTGCTCCATGAGATCAACACACAGCAGATCTATGGCTTTGGTCAATGCTCTCTAAAGAGTTCCTTATGCAACCCTAGACAAGTCCCTTAGGACTTTGATAGGAGAAAAACTCTCATATCAAATGAAGATACCATGGATTCTTCCAACACACATGACCCTGCCATTTGCCTACCTCATTCCTCAAAGGGTGGAAAATGACAGAGACATAAAAATCTGGTGCTCGGAGAAGGGAAGATTCAGTGACAGGCAATAGGATAAATACATCCATAGTGAGGCTCTTAGCTTGAACTTACTAAGCTTTCCTGCCTTTTATTTGTGTTGGATTGCTGAACACTCATACAGGTGTACTCAGGCAAGAGGCCAGCAGGAGCAATGCAGAAAAACAGAAGGGGAAGATAGAAAGACACAAGTTGAAGATAGACTGAAGAAGGTGGATAACAAAACTGAGCAGACATGAACAGTCACCCACCCAAAATGAAAGGGGAGACTCAAAACAGCACATTAACAGTATTTAATTTTATACATTTCAATTTAAAAAAATATCCTAGACCAGTGATGGCGAACCTTTGGGGCTCGCTGTGTCAAAAATGTCTGATCTGCTGATGTGCCACTCCCCACCCCCAACAAAAGCGAAACAGTTATTTATATATTTATTTTAAAAAATACAGCCCAATCATGTGTAGAGCTATGCATTATATAATGAAACATTAAATAATTACAAAAATGAAATACTAGTAAAATAAACTCAGGTGTTGGCAAACTCCAGCGTGTCACCCAAAACGTTGTGGCGTGTCATCCTTGACATCTGTGTCATAGGTTCGCCATCACTATTAGACCTTTACAGGGTCTCTTCCACTAACACCCCCAGTAAGATTCCAGTTTAATAAAACTACTGAAGCCAATCAACTTTTGAAGCACATGTGAAGCATTGGACTGGACTCAAGGCCAACCCAGATTCAAACACCCATAGCCAAGAAGTTAGATATGCAACCATGGGTCAATCACCACTCTCAGCCTAACCTATTATGATAAAGAATAGGGTAGAGGGAATGTGGGCAGGGTAAAGACGCTGATAGAACAGAGCTTGTCCACGTCTTTTCAACAAAAATTAGTTTCTCTTTCCCATTAAGGTTAAGGCTCCAAATCAATCCGCTAAAATTAACGCTTCCAAGGACTGCAGACAAAATATGAGTTGTCCAGCCTGAATTTTTTTAAAAAAAAAAAAATTGAAAGTAACTAGGAACGTGTGCATCTCGTTTCAGAGATGTCTCTTTCTCTTGAAGTATTCAGAGGCTTTCATTTCCCAACAGCAAATACAAGCTATATCTATAGATAGATGAAATAGTTCTGCAGTTAATGCCAGAAACTATTAATGGCAAAGCAGGCATGTGATCAAAGAACATGTCTGCTCAAAGGCTCCCTCTGTGCGGGAAAACCAATAGCTGCCCAAGAACGTCCATAAGAGCAGACAATGGCATGGGGAAGGCAATTGAGAACTTAAGTCTCCACTAAAACAGGGAATAGGAATTCTCCACTGTACAGCTAATCCAAGCACAAACTGTTCTTTTTTTAATGGTCCGCATGATACAGGGCTCTGTTCTAGAGCCTATTTCCCAGTGCCTAAACCCAGTGCCTAAACAGTACCCTAATCCTACCGGCTGATAAGTATGATCAGGATCACAATACTATGTTTGCAATGAATGCATTAAGGAGTTTTTAAATATGTGACGACTGAAATTTTATTCTAGCTACTGCTACAAAGCCTCACACTGGCAACCGGGGTGGGGTGGGGTGGGGTGGGGAGAGGGATTCAGACTAGAATGGGTCTGTTGCACAACTACTGATGCATTGAGCGAAGTGAAGCCCACTAGCCCATCATTGCTCCCAATGGGGGGTGGTGGTCAATAAATCTCCTGTTTTGTTGCCCTTCTGGAACTGCAACATTAGGCAGCAGGCTAAATTCAATGTGATGGATCATGAGTTGTCAAGCTCGGGGCACACACACTTGACCCATACATCTCCCATCAGAAATGAAGCCGTTACATAAACACACTAGAAAGCTATTTGGGTGCCACCCTTGCCTGGGTGCCATCCTTGCCTTCATTAGAGTGTGCCCCTTGTACAGAACTCCTCATGGGTGAATATCACAGGCAGAAAAGTCTACTCCCTTTTACTGATCTCTGGAAAGCAAATTCCAGTTGGGCACCCCACCGAATAATGCCAGTTGCTGAAAGTTTCTGGCAGTGCAGCCTGTAATAAGAGATTTTGGTTGTTGTAATTATATGAAGACAGAATGATGCTGTTGGGCAACTAAAAAGGATCCTGTGCTTAATAGGACAATGCAGGTGGAAAAGAACCATCTTAAAAAACAGGCACTATCACAAGATGCTGATTCTAAAGACGGTACCTTAGCATTGATTTTTCTCTGAAGACAAAGCCCAGCTGTCCGCCTTCCTTTTACTGCTGCTGTACCTGGCCCCAACAGCACTGAAGTCATCACAAGTAAAGATAATTCTGCCCAAGTCCACGTCTAAACGGGGATCTGAATTCCACATGGTCCAAACTCGGCCCTTGTGAGTGACTCTGGACTGTAAGAACTGAATTAATATTTCAGGTGTAGCAAACTAGGAACACCACCCCTGCCCCCAGAGCAGTGCTTATCCTCCATTTCCGTCACTACCTGCTTTACATCTCTCTTGAGAACTTGCATCAGTATACATGAGATTCTCCTCTTTTACCTCCACAAAACCCCTGCTAGGGAGGGTGCAGTTCATTTCCAAGAGTATTTACTCTGAAGCAAGCTCCGCTGTGCTCAATGGGGCTTCCTCCTGAATACTGTAAGTAGTTGGAGCTTCAACTTGCTGCTTCAACTAAGGATTTCAACCCATGTCTTCCTTATGACCAACACTTTATTAAAATCACATCATATCCATTATATACTGTCCTACCAAATAAAACACTCTCTATGATTTAAAGTATCAACTAACTTTGAGAAAATAACCATTTCAGAATTGCGGAAACACCACATCAACATTACAATAGCTGGTTTAGGGCGCAATCCTAACCAACTTTCCAGCACTGACATAGCTGTGCCAATGGGGCACGTTCTGCCTTCTGCAGTGGAGTTGTAGTCACAGAGGCCTCCTCAAGGTAAGGGAATGTTTTTCCCCTTACCTCGGAGCTGCATCACCTTTATCCCAGTGCTGGAATGTTCACTAGGATTGTGCCCTTAAAAATCTTTTAAGGGAAAATCCTCACTTTCAAAATCACCAGAGTCTGGTGCATCACCAATGCAATCCATTCACTTGGCCCTGTTGGGGTTGCCAACTGACCAGGAAGCATTCCAGACTGCTCTGGTGCATTTAATAGCAGCAGGATATGCAGAACACAGCAAGCGACATGTGGCATGAGATAAACATTACCAGCTAATCGAGACATAATCTACAGAAACCAACTTCAAGTGGCACCCTTAGTTCCTGCCAACACCATAATGGCATCTCACCGAATCCCTGTGTACTAGTCCTCACTCCCCAAGCAAGTGGGAGGTTCCTTGACCATTTCTTTAGTTCTTGTTTTTATAAATCCTGCCAGTTTGTTCTTTTCAGAATGGAGAAACAGGTTGTGTCTGCTTTTACCCACATTCCATCTCTCACCACTGCCTTTAAGTTTGCTCTGAAAAGAATGTCATTAAATTCACTGAAAGTCATTCAGGTGGAGACAGGTTACTAAATAAATATATGAAAAGCACAAGAGTCCCAATACAAAGGGAGAAGTACATGGGCTGTTTTGACTTCTAAAAACAGCAGATTGCTGCTGCAGGCCCTTTTTTTTATTCCAAAGTGACAGATTGTCAAGAAGGGTGGATAAGAGGTCGGTTTAAGATGGATTGTTAGGAAGAGAGAAAACAACCAGTGGTCCTCCATAGATACTACAGAACAAGTTGAGCCAGATAAACAGGTCTCTGAAACCCTTAAGGGGATTGGAAAGAGTATCACACAAAACTTTAATAACCTGCATTTCATGACCTGCATTTATTAAAGCTTTCAAGGCACAATGTTCACAAATAGCTCTCTATAGCAGAAAAAAAGTTCCACTTAAGTCAAATGGGTACACAAGATAAAAAGAACATTAAAAAATGCAGAACGATTGAGTTGTAAAACCCTAATTTTGGCTCAGTTTCTTGTCACACACCTTTCCTTCTGGGAAAGCTTGTCTTTCAAAAAACTAAATTATAGTTTTAGTTTATTCTCTATGCTATATCACATAGGAGTTTTTTGTTGTTGCTGTGCAAACATTTGCAGAGTGTTCTTTTGTGCCCGGGAACTGACAGAAATGGCATCTTTTATTTCAGCCTACCATTAAAAAAACATCAAACCTTTAAATGGCAAAGTATTTCAAATTCATTACATATGTGTTTAAAACACCAAAACCAGAGATAGGACATGTTTCTCAGTTATTTGTCCTATGTAAAATGCCCCAGCCTTAGGACAAATGATAGCAACATCATTGGCTTGAACAAATTTATAACTTAGGACCAAATTTTATCCAAGGTGGAATTCTTGATTTGATCAGCCTCACTGTTCTTTGTATGTATATATGCCGACTGTATTAATTTAACTTAACTCCAAAAAGCCGCAGACGATAGAAAAGCTGCATTTTATAGCTCAGACCCTCAGCATCAGCAGCGTTCCTGTAGGGGGGCAAAACACTAAGTTTGTGTAACATGGCCCCTCCCCCTCACCTTCAGGGCCATTCGCAGCTCAGCGCGCAAGCCTCTAGGCAGCTCTCCAAGCTACAAATGGCTCTGAAGGCTAGGGGAGGGGCCACTTCACACAGAAGGCTCCTGCAAAACTTAGCCTGCGCGGTAGTTACCAGGAACTTGTGGCCCCTTTTGGCTTGGAGCAGCAGCAGCTGCTGCTGCCACCGAAAAAAACAGGAAGGACAGGGCGAGGGAACAGAGCGTCCAGCCCCGCCCTTTTCAGCTGCCACCCTGGAACCTGCGAGCTCCTGGCTGGCTTGTGCTCTTGGGAGGTGGCTGCTTGATACGGAGGGGGGGACGGGACTGGTGACTGCGCCAGTCAGGGTCTGTCAGGAGAAGCAGCTTCTCCACTATGGTGAGAGGCAGAGTAGGGAAAGCATGGAGGGAAAGGAAGGGAAGGGAAAGAGGACTACCTCTCCTCCAAAGCAGGATCGGGTGACCTGACCTGCTCCCTTGCTCTGGAGATTTTTTTTCCTGTCGTTCAGAGGCGGATCTAAGGGGGGGGGCTGCAAATCTGTAAGTTTTGCAAGAAGCCTTACCTTGCAGTGGAAAACACTCCTCTCCTGCACTGTTCTAGCCAATCCTCACAGGGAACAGCAACATCTTGGCGTTGCTTACTGGCTACAGCAGCAAAGGAGAGGAGGGATTTACATGACAGGGTAAGGCTTCTTGTAAAACTTACAGATTTGCCCCCCCTTAGATCCGCCTCTGCTGTCGTTAAATATGGGGGGGGGATCACAGTAGCTCTTTGCCAGTTAGTCATTTGTGTAGACATGATATAGCTCACATATGGTTGCCTACCTCTGCTTTACAGCAGTTATTCCCCACCCCCCAGGATAGAACTCTAAAAATATTCTAAATCAGTCACTTTTACAGTTTGGTGTACTGCTGGAACCAGATGCTAAATCATGGGCTAGTACACACCTTGTGGCTATTTTTCCTAGTCATTTATTGGTTAGTATCAGTTACTAGTATCAGTTACTTATGAAGAAACATCAGCGATTCTAAGAGAGCTATAGCCCAAACCCCTGCATGGCAATGTAGCAGGGCTGGAGTGGGCCACACTGCATCCCACAGAGGGATTTTTGACTGCTGGATGTCTCCTTGGGATAAGGGACATTTGCCCGCTTGTCCCAGGTTAAGCTCCAGTAGCCACTATGGGTCAACTTGGACCTGTGCCAGAAAGGGGGTTAAGATTTGATGAGGGAGGCCAAATTCGCCCTCCTCACAGGTCTGATCCACCTACCCCTGCTCCATTTCCTCCCTGTTCCTCCCTCCCCCTGCCCCATTCAATCCCTTCCCCCACTCTCCCTTGCCCCATTCCAACACCACCACCCCACGCCAGGCTTCCTTGCACCACTAAGGATGGTTAATTCCTTCAGAACCATAAATCATGCAGGTTGGGGGAGAGGGCATTCGGGGCTCTCATGGTATAGTTTGGGAATTCTTGCCTTCGACCAATTGCATTTAAGGGTTTGTTTGTTTTTTAAATGAACTGCTCCTTGTTGAGATAACTGCTTCATTTATCGAAACTGCATTTCCATAGTAACATTTTTGCCTGAAGATATTCAGCCTTTCAACAATGCGCAAACATTGAATACAAGGCCTTGTTCCATAGATGAAATGAGGCTCAGATTGTTCCTCAGTTTAAAACCATTTTTTAAAACTTCCTTTAAGGCTATGAGAAAACCATTCCTGGCACACAGCATGAGTATAACGTGTGTAAACTACAAAAAGCAAGAAGTGGTGCTATTAGGAACATCTAAAGTGCTTCAAAGGAGGAGCATGTATGCAACGTTGAGTCAGTCTATATTTTCCTGCTTGAACATGTATAGGAATGCTTTAAAACCCTATATTGCAGTTTTCTTCTATAGCAAAGATGGCTTCCAAAACATTTTAATGTTTAAATGCTGAACATTTAATCTCCAAAATACATTTAACCAAGTTCCTTATATAAATAACTTTATGGCATGGGTTGACCCAATAGTACCATAAGAAGCCAACACACCCAAAGCATCTTACTCTACATCTTGGAACAAAGTAAGCCCTATTACTTTCCAGGCAAAAGATCACAACATTATAGCAGCAGTGTATCTGATGGAAGGCGGATAACAGTCAGGATGAAAATATATTCCAGAAAAGACATGTACTCACTCACGCCCAACCTATGTCCATTTTAAAAATGGACATCATTTAGAGCACAAAACTAAGCACTCGGTAGGCCAACACACATCCCATATGCAGGCCCACGAGAGTTGCAAATGTGCAGTAAGGGCAGGGGAAAGGCGGGCCTGTGGGTAGACTGGCCCAGGGAGGGGAGGGGGGGACCAGCCTCTGGCACTTAGACCAAATCCTAAATCCCATTCTGGCCAGCCTTAAACAGTGCTTGGATCTGTGCTAGTGATTTCGCTGTCGCAGATCTGAGTAGCCCTATTGGGGAGACTCAATGTGACATGGGGTAAGGGGAATAAATTCTCCTTTCTCTGAGTTGGGCTGTAGCCAGCCCCAACCCCGCGCTGAATCTGGGGCATGCTGGTTGGGCTCTCTATTCTGGTGTGGGTTATGATTGGACTGCCCAATAGATATTTAGGGAATTTTTTTAACAAACAAAAAACAGGCAAAGGCTTCAAATTTCTAATTTAGCCAAGCCAAAATTCCTCCCCCCCCCCCCAATAAACACAGAGAGAACACCCTTCTACAAGTCACAGTACAGTTCTTAAAGGTGATGGGGAAAGAAAATAAAAGGGACATGGGGCTTCAAAGAGAGTATTTGTTCGCTGCTCAAATTAAACCTCTTTATTTTAAGAAGTTCAAAAGTGTCAGTTTTCATTTTGTTAATGACTCTGTTGGGCTGATTTATAACTTGCTCAGCTTGAAGCAAACCAAGCGAAACCTTTCAAGCAAAGCAGGAAAGAAAGATGACCAATTTATATTTATAGAATATTGCGGCCCCACAAAATTAAACACAGTAAACACATACCAGTATGAGTTCGCAGGTGCGCTTTTAAGTGGGAAGACTTCGTATACACTTTAGTGCAACCTAAGACATGGAAACCAAGAGACAAATATATCAGTAATGATCATTCACATCTTGAAACATTAAAGTGCAACACAGCAATTAAACTATTGCTAGCAGTCCCAGTTGTAGGCCCTAATTTGTTTAAAGAGCACAACTCAAAACTCTAATATGTCAAACAGAATATTCCACTCCTGGTTAACAGTGAAAGGACAGCTCCTAGTACTGGCGTTATGTGGATACATCCTTAATCTGTACAGCCAGCCACAACTAGAACTTACATTCATTATCTGCACCTTCCTAAAACTGACAATCCTCATTTCTCCATATTCTTATACTTCCCTTTTCCCATTCATAATTAACCCATTATTCTTATACAGTTAAACTATACCCATGTTGTACTGAAAAACAACAAGATTAATAGCAGCAGTTTATAAATGAAAATTGCTGACTAGTGACCATCTATGTTGCCAAGGAATGATACAGGTATTGCACTGTGAAACAGCCTCTATAGCAGCGATTTTCAGAACTCTCAGAGAACTTTTCCTTCTCTCAGAACACTGACAAGGCACTAAACCTGTGAAGATACACCATCTTTTTTTGACAATGGACAAGGCACAATGCACTGCCGACAAATTCCTGCCACACACCAATGTCCCGTGGCACTGTGGTTGAAAAATCATTGCTCTATAGGCTAGTTCAACAAATGCTCCAGTGTTGCTACTAGGGCCATTATGTCAAAAGAAAATTCCGGAGTTCGCAGAGACTCCCTACTATATGAGAAACAGACCAAATTGGGAAGGTCAGCGTTAGGATCATGCGCAGCACCTAGGACAATACAGGACATATTTAATGTCAAGGCTCCCATCCACCACGTCAGACAAATTCTCCCCATCTATAGTAGGTGACAACTTAGTCACGTCACCTGAATAGGGCAGGGTTCAGAACATTCTCCGAAGTGATGAGGCAGCAAGAGGCAGATTCTTATAAAAACCTGCTTTTTCTTAATAGGCACAACAGAAACACACACGAGGCTTGCTGCCAAAAATGGCCAAAGAAAGGGCTGGCAGCAGAAATTATTTTGCCTCAAGTTATGAACTAGGAATGGGGGCACAGTCCTAACCTGGAGTTAGGCCGGCACAGTTAGGCCAGCAAAGTTTGGCTGGCACAAGGATCACCGTAAGGTATGTTTGGATTACTCTTTGAGTCAGAGAGGCCAGCACCCAGACGTACACCATCCTCTCTGCCTCTGAGAGTGGTCCAAACATGCTTTACGGTGGCCCTTGTGCCGGCCAAACTCTGCTGGCCTAACTAAACTGGCCTAATACCAGGTTAGGATTGTGCTCTGGAAAAAGTCCCTGCTCTCTGAAGACATTAGCCAGCACTAGTGTGCTATGCCACAGGCACTCCCCTTGTGGAACCACACTCCATAGATCAAATCCAATTCTAGGGCCTGGTTTACAGTAACGTCAGACCACATGGTAGAACCCATAGTGGATTATACCAATTCAAATTGAAGAAAGAGAAGACTGCATGGTTCCTCTGCCCATACAAAAGGATTCCCTACTTACAGAGGCCAGCCTTCAATCCAGTGTGTCAGTTTTCTGTAATCTCAGGGGGGTTGAAAAGAGCAGACATTTAAACATACCATATCCCAAGCTGAAGTGGTACAGCCCATGAATGGTTTTATCAAGGTAGCAGCTGGTTTTGTAGATCAGACCAAACTTACAGCCCAATCCTAACCAACTTTCCAATAGCAGAACAAATGATCTCTCAAGATACCTTATCTTCTACCAATAAAAACTGAACAGAGGAAATATTTGCAAGAGTGTTCAGAGATGACTACTGCTTGATGGCTAGAGGAAGCTAGCTGGCTTGACTTAAGTTCTGCTGTGTTTCCACCACCACCAGTTCATATTTCATCAAGAGTTAATGAAAACAACAACATTTTTGACCCAGAATCAGTGTTTACTTTTATCGTCTTACCAGGATAATCACAGTAGTGAATGCGTCTTTTCTCCAAGTCGGGGTTATTCCTCCTGTTATATCTGACTGTTGGGATGGGTGGAGAATTCATTGGGAGGTTAGAGGGCAAACTGGGGTTGTGAATTGCCAGCTTGGAGGCAATGGTAGCAGCATAAGATGGCGGAGGAGTTAAATTCTGCAGCATTTCTGCTTGCCGGTCTGGACTGCCAGGCTCTGAGCTTGGGGGAGAAGGAGGAAAGTAAGTGGCTGGCTGTGGAAGAAACTGATTTGGCATCGTGTATGTGCACTGGGGGATCCCTTGGAACTGTTTCATGGTAGTCTGAGGCATAGCAGAGGACAGAGTGTTAAGGCCAGCCATGGCAGATGACATAGAAACATTATTAAGGGTGTCCATCACTGCAGCTTGCGTGGTTTGGCTTGGCATGTCTAAATCCGGCGAGCTCAGGAGTTGATACAGTTGGCCCTGCTGGGACACTGAGACAGAGAGATGAATATCTGGGGTGGGAAGCTCCTGTTTGATGAAGAGGTTGTTCACGTCTGGAGTCTGGTGAGGGCTGAAGATGCTTGTGAATTCAGGAAGCGCTTGAGTAGGGTTGGGGAGGGGAGGAGCCGTTTCACTCTGGTGGCTGAAGACAGTAACTGGCTCCGTCTTGATCTGGGCCACCGACGGCCTCGGCGGTTTGAGCAGGCCAGTTCTCAGATTTGCAAGGTCAGAAAGACAGACGCTCATATTGACACAGTAAGGCAACCCGTCGCTGCTGTCAGTGAAGAACTGGTCGACAACGGAGGCACTGTCCCGGCGGTACTTTTTATGCTCTGGGATGATGGGAGGAGGAGGAGGAAGCTGGGGTGTCAGGTATTTCTCCATTTCACATCGTGTCTGGATAAGAAGCAAAAAAAAATTGTATGGATATATTCAGATTAGTCCTGAAAATCATTTAATTATACATTTCAACAGATTAGTCAAGTGAATAAGCCTAGGACCTGGAACAGAGCTAAACTTTTTTTGGGGGGGGGTGTGTGGAAACCCTCTAGGACTTCAGCTGATCTGGAAATCTATGCTCTGGTCTGAAAGTCAGTCTTCCTCTTTTCTAATCTGTGAGTGCTCTCTTGTTACTCACTGTGGGAGAAACGCACTTTGAACCTGATCAGAGACACCTTGTCAGCTCTGAAGAGTGGGGTAAAAATATTAAACACCATCCAGGATAAAGAATCAGTATTGACAATAAATACTAGGGCTGAGCCTGGCACAAGATAAGCCTTGACCCCAAATACATTTCTCTGCATTTTTTTTAAGTTTGAAAGCATCTGGACAAACTTCAGATCATATTGCTAGGACTGAAGTACTGCGTTGTACTGGAATACTGGCAAGAAAAATCCGGTTACAATCCAGCGAAAAATTAAGCAATTCTTATGTTCTATCCCCGATATTAACGGGAGAGATTTAAATGTGCAGTGCAAGGCCAAATTAGATCAAATCAAGTACCTCTAGGCAATAAAAGTTTGCACAATATTTTTACTACCAAATTACAACATTTAATAAAACGTTACTCTCAGTCTTCAAAGTTTAGGAACGGCAATAATGAAGGTACGTAGAAAGGTCTTTAGAGCCAATCTGTTCTATCATGTCATCATGGCGGCAATTAAAAATTCAGCAATGAACTTTTAATAAGATCTTTCTGACACGCAAACCCTGTACTCATTTGATTAATTAAAAATTACCATGTTGAACAATGAACTACTTGACGCTAAAGAAATGTCAGGAGGCAAGCACTTTTTATTGGGGGTAGGGAATAAACTATAGCGCCTCAAGTGCGTCTATGGGTCCAATTCTATCCAACTTTCCAGTGCTGATACAGCCATGTAAAGGAATATTTGTTCCCTTACCTCGGGCTGCATTGGCACCGTATTTTCATACAACGGACACAATTCAACTACCACCTCGATGAGAATAAGACTGTATTGCTTTGTATTGCTCACATGATTTGAATGTTCCTCTGTACAAATGTTCCTCCATGCATGGAAAATTAGTGCCAAGGAGAAGGGTAGTTCTAAAAGATTCCCAATGTGGTAGCTGTCCATATACAGGAACTGAGCCAAATGGCTTCTCCAATCATTTGAGCCTGAAATGGTACATCTTAGACCAATGAGGGCAAACCTTTTGGACTTGGTGAGTCAAAAATTATGAAAATGGCTAACTTGACTCTGCTGGAGTGTCAACCCCCCCCCCACCTCCTGAGCAAAAGACACACATGTCATAGGTTTGCCATCACTGTCCTAAACACAGGTTTACCACCTTAGTGAGGCTTTAAAGCATATCACGGCTTACAAAGGGGCTTAAGTGCAACTAGACATCTGCTGAATTTTGCCTGCATGTTCAGGATCAGGGTAACAGGATATCATTCTAGACACATGTTAAGCCGTACTGACATCAAAACTGATAATAGCATAGAAGAAGACGGTCTTTAAAATTTTGATACTCCCAGTTTACCATTCAAAGAAATATTATTTTACTATGTAACCCGCTTGGTGAACTTCTCCAGTATAGAGAAGCAGTATACAATAGAAATATTATTAATATTATCATTATTAAGAATATTGCTTTTCAACAGGAATAGTTGCTCTCCCCCTGCTAAATATACGAGGACACCACTTTGAAAGGTGCCTCTTTCCCAATTTGCAATAATAATAATGTATATGTACCTGAAAAACTTCTGCCTCTCTGTGCATGTCTAGAGTAGCCCCACTCTGTCTGTCCTTTACCAAGCACTTGCCCTCTCCTGAATTGGAGCAAGGGCATTTGAACATGTTCCTATGTGTATATTCCTGTCCTAAGGAAGATATTTAGTTACCTGGGATGGGGGGGGTGATGAGAAGAGAGAAAATGAGGGTCATTTGCCTAGCTGAGCAATGCTAGGGAATCCGTGGGTGGTTGAGCCCGATTCCTTACAAGTACAGTCATCGCTAAAACATTTACCATGTACCCTCCAGTGACCAAATGCAACATTCCCCCTTGCTCTGTACGGCGTTCATTCAAGCCAGAGCCCTGTCGGAACTCCAGTGTGCAGGTCCACTGATCAACAGAACACGGGAGGAACGGTTTATTTGCAGAGCCTCCAAAGCCACTGCCAGCACCAAAAAGCTCAGTCTCAAAAGAAGGAACAGCAGCCCTCTTGTCTTTGATCTAGAGCTGCCTCAACATGCCAGGCTCCTTTTTCCAGCTCTTGTTTACAACCTCAACACAACTGGCTTTGATGACAGAAACACTTATGGGGGGGGGGGAGGCAGGAGTCCCGCTGAAACCAGACTGTCTTCATTAAGAGTAGTTTCTCTCTCCCCCACCACCCCAAAGGATTGTGACAGTTAATAAGATCCTTATGCAAATCAATTAACACAAGCGTCTCACTCCCAGGCAGAGGAGCATTGCTTTGTTCAGGTCCATATTTGTGCCGTTATTTTTAATTTTTTTTAATGTCATTTGAAGGAGCTTACAGTGATAACATGTTCCAAGAAAATCCTCAATGGAACTGCCCAGGTCTGGAAACAGTTTCAAATGAAAAACATTTGTGTACTTTAAAAAAGAAAGGGGGGGAAAAGAGTCACATTGCGGTTTGCGCTTTCCCATTTTAGCTCTTCCAGCTGTTTGCATGTGAATCTGTTTCCAACGCTTTTTCTGGGACAGCAAGAAGAGTCCCCAGAAGTCCCCCCCTTCCCCCTTCGACTCATCTAAAATGACCATGCGTGGGCGAGAGGGGCAGGCAGTTACTCTAATTCGGCTGCTGAGCAAGTGTATAAGGTAG
This sequence comes from Lerista edwardsae, assembly GCA_029204185.1. Classification (NCBI taxonomy): domain Eukaryota; kingdom Metazoa; phylum Chordata; class Lepidosauria; order Squamata; family Scincidae; genus Lerista; species Lerista edwardsae. Next base: position 172,238 of record JAJKFI010000171.1, on the reverse strand, counting down.
CAGCTGTAGCTTTCAACACACTCACAGGGCCAGCTTCCCCCACACCCAAGCAGCTGGAAACTGGCTTAGCTAAAATTCTCTCTCCTTCACAAACAATATTACTGGCCCCCCATCTCTCTCTCTCTCTCTCTCTCTCTCTCTCTCTCTCTCTCTCTCTCT
>JAJKFI010000171.1:33142-166496 GCA_029204185.1 Lerista edwardsae | reverse complement strand
GAAGAAGAAGAAGAAGAAGAAGAAGAAGAAGAAGAAGAAGAAGAAGAAGAAGACTTTGTTGAGCAGTGGTATTCAGACTTTTTAGATTGGGACCCACTTTTCAGAATGGCACTTGCGTTAGGACCCACCAGAAGTGATGTCATTTACCTGGAAGTGATGTTGTAGCAGGAAGTGCTGTCATTGTAACCAGTGGTGTTATTCTACCGGTACGCTGGGCGGGACATCCGGGTGATCGGCAGCCCGCCCGTCGCATACCGCAGCGTTACGCCGTTTGCGTAACCAATTACACCGCTTGCATATGTTACGCAAACAGCGTAACGCTGTGGTACGTGACGGGCGGGCTGCCAATCACCCGGATGTCCCGCCCAGCGTACCAGTAGGATAACACCACTGATTGTAACATAATAAAATGACACTCCGGAAATGAAAATTGGCATTCTTGGACTGCAGCAATTGTACAACCATGAAACATCCCTGACCGAAAGCAAGATTAGGACAAAATACTATGTAAAAGCACTGAACTAAAAATAAAATTAAAAAACAACCCTCACTTGAAAATTCAAACTGTTAACATTCTCTAATGAAATATAACAAGAGTACGTTCTGCAGCTTCCAAGATGGCTGCTCCCAGCTTTCCGCGACCCACCTGACATAGGTTGCAACCCACTAAGTGGGTCCCAACCCAAGGTTTGAATACCACCGTTGTAGAGATTCTGACTTGTCTACACCATGTAGAAAGTGGAAGGGTGTTTTTGGCAGGTAGTGGTATATATCACACTGGAAAGATGAGTAACTGAACAAGCCCTTGGTAACAGATAACTTCAAATGTTGAGGTCAAGAACACAGGAAAAAACATCCTTTGACGCTACCACATTTTTAGAAATGTTTTGCTATATCTTTAAATAATTATGCTAATTACAAACTAGGAACAAATTTCATTCTCCAATTGCTTACCACAGGATGGAATATAATATCTAAAAGTCAGTTGAAATGCAATCCATGGTTTTATTAATGGAATCAAGAGTTGAGGCCCAAGCAACAGCTCCTCCACATAACAAAAAGCCAAAAAGTGACTGGCTTCATATGATAAAATAGAACGGGACAGTGAGCAAGACTAAAGTGGAAAAGAGGGCTTTACTAAAATTGAAAGTGTAGTAATCTGACTATGTGAAGAATGCCTGCCGATGTGCTTAGTCACTGATGATAGTGCACCAAATACTCCAGACTGTGGGAGAAGAGAGAAAGAGAAATACAGAAGTAGTGTAAATGCTTGGGGGGAAAAGTTCAGAATCTGGATGCTAATTAGGCAAATATTCACAAGTGTTACTTTGAGTTCTCTGCATTCCATACTACTCTACTCATCCATGAGGTAAGACAGGATACATCATGAACAAACGCCAAGTCTTCACAGAGCATTCACTACCTTCTTATGAAGCATTGGTTTCCACATTTTTTTCAACTGGCGGCTCCTTTGATCTACTGAGCCACTGGCCAGAGCTCCCCGTTATGGCTGCAATCCTATACATCAGTGCTTCCCATTCTGTGGGACCCACCATTGGGAAGCAAAACTGAGCTATTCCCTCTTAGGGCAGTGGCCCAGTTTTGGGTGTCCTGAGGGTGCCACAGCAATCGCGGCACTGCGGGCACCCAGTGCCCATTTAATGTACATAGTGGGTGGGTGGGGGGCTTCAAAAGGGTTAGGGAGGCCCGCAGCCCCCTCCAAGGGTCTCCCTGAAGGCCAAAAGAGCCTCATTTTGAGCATAAATGTGCACCTCTGGGTTTAATGCCCAATGCGGACGTGCGTGTTTGTGCTCCAAATAGGACTCTTGGCCTTCAGGCAGACCGGTGGAGGGGACCCACGACCCATCAGGTACTTTAAAAGGGCGCTGGGTGCCTGCGGCACTGCAATTACTAAGGCACCATTGGGACACCCTTCCCAGCTCCAACCCCTGCCCCCACAAGTACTTACAGTGCTCCCAACGTCCAAGGAAGACTTTGGGAACTGCTGCTATACATTGTATAGGACAGTGGTTGTTTGAATGGATTCCGTGACTCCGCTGGAAGGTTTCCGCGGCTCCCCAGAGAGCCACAGCTCACGGTTGGGGAACCACTGCTATACATGATTACTCAGAAGTAAGCTTGTCCATGTTGAGTGGGGGGGGGCTACTCCCAGGTAAGTGTGTACAGGATTGTGGCCTCTATCAGTTTCTCGGCCACTGAATAGCCATTGGCACACATTGGTATCTCATAGCTGCTGTTCCCAGGGAGTTTAGAGCATGCTCAATAGATTCTAAAGATGCTGGGAAGAGATAGCAGAGAAAGTAAACAAAGAAAATGCAATTAGTGGGTTGCAAATTGCCACTAAGCACTCAAAGTGGCCCAAAGGCTCTTTGCAACACAATCAGTAGGCAGTTGAAAGGTAAATTTCTTGATATTTCGTGGATTCAGCAGGATATGTCTTTTGTGGCTTAAGAGCCCAATTTGGTGTTATATCTCTGTACTTTTGAAATTACCATTTTAGTGCCCCTACCCGTAGCCTTTGTTGTGAGCAAAGATGGTAGGCAATCAGAGAATCATAGATTTGGAAGGTCTATGGGACAACCTATTTGTCCCATAGTTTTACCACAGCCCCACACAGCTTCAGAATTTGTCCTTCCAGGGAGCAATCAGGCTTGACTTCGTGTAGGATTGACCGATTGGATCTCCTTGCAGTCCAGGGGACTCTCAAGAGTCTTCTCCAACACCATAATTTAAAAAGTAATATAGGACTTTATGCTTAAAAATGTTGCCACAAGAACATCACTCTAGCCTCTTTCTCCATCCCATGCAGAATTTTGTATGACCCAATCATGTGTCCCCCCCCTCAGGTGCCTTTGTTCTGGACTGAAGAACCCCAAACACTGTAGCCTTTCTTCATATGGGAAGTGCCCCAGCCCAGTAATCATTTTGGTCATTCTCTTCTGCACCTTCTCTAGTATCTCTATCTTTTTTGAGATGTGGCAACCAGAAATATTTGCAGTACTCCAGCCTTACCATCTATTTGTATAGTGGCATAATAATATTGGCTATTTTAATCTCAACCCCTTCTTTAATTACTCCAAGCATGGAATTGTCCTTCTTCACCACTGCTGCACATTGGGTCGACACCTTTATGGAGTTGTCTACTAGTAGCCCAAGATTTCTCTCCTGATCCATTGCAGAAAGCTCAGAACACATTCGTCCTATCCTGTATGTGAAGTTTCGATTTTTTGCCCCAATGTGCATCGCTTTACACTTGTCTACATTGAAATGCATCTGCCATTTTGCTGCCCATTCCTTCTAACACTGGGGGTGCAATCCTAAACTGAGTTAAGCTGGCATAAGCTAAACCAGCAAAGTTTGCCCAGCACACCGTAAAGTATGTTTGGACCACTCTCGGAGTCAGACAGATGTGAGTCATCCTCCCTGACTCTGAGAGTAGTCTAAACATTCTTTATGTGCTGGCCTTTGTGCCTTGTACAACTTTCCCTTGTGCTGGCCAAACTTTGCTGGCTTAGTTTATGCCGGCCTAACTCCAGTTTAGGATTGCACTCTGAGTGGCAGCATAATTTGTTCAAATTAGGTTATATTTTATTTTGCACTTCTTTCGATATCTTAAAAGAACATGTATTGAGGTTTTGGGAATGTGCCAGTTTATTTAAATGCCACTGAGTAATCAGTTAAAAAAAATTGGTGCTCAAACAGCCAAAAATGTTCTAATCAACTGTGCTTCAAACATGTGAAGAAATCCAGCTAGAAAGGAAGTGGTCAATCACAGTGCTGCACGGAAGCAATTTAGTGCTGCTGAGCCAAGCACTTCATGAACTCAAAAGTGGGAACATGAATGTCTCCCTTATGCAAAATCAGTAGTCAGCTGGATTTTGGCTGCCCATTTGAATGCACCTCTAGTGTACATCTGTCGAAGGGGAACATGGGAATGACCCAAGGAGCTGAAGTGCAAGAGACTTAACCTTGGTTTTAGGACTCCACAGATGTGCAATTTGGAACGGCCTTTCCTAAAATGGCACCACTGGGATAGGCAGCTACAGATCACACTCATTAAAGGGATCCAAAGGGGACATCACACTTTTATGGAAGTCCATTTTCCTTCATCAACTTTTTGCAATAAAAGTTGTGTGTGGTAACATTAGAGGTAAAGTATCCAAGGGAGAACTATTAAATGGTCAAGGAAAACCAAACAAAAATCTCTCATATTAATTTAAAACTATTTTTGTGTCGCTGAAAAAAAAAAACATTAGAGGGTGGGATACTCCGCCCAGTGTCAGATTATGTCATGTCCTTTCTAGGACATGCAATTTTGCGCGCGCAAAAATCTAATATCTAAACCAGCTTCAGGCTATTGGGGGATCCCCAAGCAAGTAATCAACTGTAGGTCCCAATAAACCAGCATGGGTTGAAGAAGCAGGGCATACAAGCCAAGCACTCCAGCATCTTCTGCTGCAGTGACTCATGCAAACAAGCCAAGCCACATGCCTATTTTTTCATGTTCTGATTGGCTGTGGACAGTCAAGCGGATGACCCATGTTTTTGGTCCAATTTCTCTTCTTAATGAGCGGTGGCAGAAGAAAAAAAAAAGGTCTGTCCAAAACTGACTCATAGACATACTAGTTATTAACTGTATCTGGCCAGTGCCCAATGAGGACACAAGGCTTTTCAGAGCGGTTGGACTGGAAAGCTGAATGTTTTCCTGGGAGAAAATGTCAGCTTGGTCCTTGCAATGAGTTTTATGTTCTGCTGATTCATGTCAAACTAGAGTGCCAGAGAAGCTCTTAAATGAACTACTGTACTGTCTTCAATACTTGTGATAGGAAAGTAATCATGAGAACTTAAACACATGCCTGTCAACATTTCTCAGATAAATAAGGAATATCCTTGTATATCATGTCATACTCTTATTTTCATTCTGAAGACTGCCTGTAGGCTGCACCCCCTCACAATGGCACGGTAATTGCTAATGCACTTTCAGACTTTAGAGTGGGATCATGCCCATACAAGCTCCATGCTTTCTTTATCTGGTCTGGGGGAAAAACAATTCTTTCTGCACATACAATTGGACATGCAGACAACATTTTTCATGTGCTCAGGAACCCTGCTTTTTCCAGGTTTCTGATCCTGTGGAGCAGCGATGTGCAGTACGGGCATGGAAGGTGTCGCAGAACCACCCCACCGGAGGTCTTTGAAAAGTGTCGCCACTGCTTTCAGTTACACAAACATGCACAACTCACGGGCTCTGAGCAGCTGGAGCCTGAGGGTAGTAAGTGTTTGTGGGATCACAGCCATCGCACCAATGATGGGGCTGTTCTGCCTCACTTCCACCCCTGCACCACACCTTGCTGCTGTGGAGGGAATCTGAGTGGGTTGTATGAGCAAGGACTCTTTCTGATCTTACAATGAATGCATGGAGTTTGAGTTGTACTCATTATCCTGATCCTCCCTCCCCTGCAACTCCATATATTCATGTCTGAAAAGGGCCATTCTCTGTCTGCTTGACGCAATAGTCGGTCATGCACTGAAACAGTGGCTTGTTAGCAAATGCACCATAGCAAAAAAAAAAGAAAAAAAGATTCAACAATGTTTAATAGAATGTTTAATCTCATGATGGGTCTCGTTGTACTGATTACAGAGCATTAGAAATACAAGCAAATTCAGCAGCAACATTTACTCTCTGAGTTAGGGTGTGGAGTGGAGACGAAACAGTGCATATAATAGGGATTGTGTGATTATGTCTGTGCATTTACACAAAGATGTGTTGCAAGTTTGCATTATCAAGAGACATCCACCCACCTGCTCAGAGATGTAACTTATTGATATGAGGTTGAGGCTGAAGAATCCTAAAATGTGTGCCCACACTAAAAAGATGATTTTAAAGCACCTACAATATAATAATAATAATAATAATAATAATAATAATCAATCAATCAATCAATCAATCAATCAATCAACAGGTACTTATATATCGCTTTTCAACACGAAGTTCACAAAGCGGTTTACAGGCAAATAGTAATAATAAATAATGCAAGTATTTATATACCGCCTTTCTTTGACCATTAGATTGCTCCTCAAGGCAGTTTACATGGGCAGACTTTATCTCTAAACCCGCAAGGGGTTTTTACAAATTACAGAGAAGTTCTATCTTTCAAGAACTACAAACAACATACAGATGGAACTTTCGTGGTTTAGTCCTTCTTTCTGGCCACACGCTTTCTGGCCACATGCTTGCCTTCCTGCTGGCTGATAAAAGTCTTCTCTGCTCCCACCAAAGAAACACCTGGCTCAGCACAACTCACAGGAAGCTGGAGACAGCTCTTATCAGTTGCACTTCTCAAGGTCTGCCGCTGACGGAGACTTCCGTGTTGTCTGGCGACCTTCAGATCTTATCTTCAGGCAAACGGAGGCCTTAACCCTCTCTACTAAACCTTCTGCTCCAAAAGCAAATTATTTTTCCTGGAACAGGTACCAGAAAACAAGGAAATAGGAACAGAGGTAGAGCATGGACATTTCCATTGTATTGTTGAAATATGCTACCCCTGAATGGCAGCAGTCTCCCACCCAAGGGACTCACTCCTTCTGCCGTGTGGTATATCTGGAACAGGGGATAATAACGTCAGTTCAAGCGCAATACTTTTCGAAGGAGGACATTTTCATGTTTGGCTGCAAGTACTTTGGCCACCTCATGAGAAGAGAGGATTCTTCAGAAAAGATCCTCATGCTGGGAAAGATTGAAGGAAAAAGGAGAAGGCAAAACTCAGCAGAGGATGAGATGGTTAGATAGTGTCACCGAAGCAGTGGACCGAACTTGTCCACTGAACAACAATCAAGCGGTGATTAGATCAACAAAGAACCATCAAGCTTGAATCTGTTAAGTGACCTTGAGATAGTAGATAGATATCCATCAGTATCTGAAGGATTTCACAGCTACAGTGTTTATCTTTCACCCCTGTACTTAATTCATTTGGCCTGCATAGAATACCCTTTTGTGAACTGGTACAGAAAAAAAAACACCAGATGTCAGTTGCAACACAGAATGTGGTTTTTATACACAAATGCCTCCTTAGTATTTCTTACAGCAGCAGGTAAAGATTCTTCTGACTCAGGCCAAAACTCAGAAGGTACAGCTTGCACTGTACAAGGCCCAAATATAGATTATTCACATAAACATGTCTTCACAGAGGTCCGTGCAGGAATTTTCTCTTGTATCATAAATTCAAGTTGAGTGCATGAGTACATCCTTGCATAATTCTTCCTAGTTTTCATTGACTCAAAGGCTGTAAGTGGGCTGATTAAATAATATTTTCAAAATTATTCCAACTGTGTACCAATGTTCAGATTCTGGACTAGCAAACTGTTTTGGACATAATAAAGTGACAGAGCAGCTAATCCAAATCTTATGTTTGGGTACACATTTTGATCATCTTGATATGTGAGTTGTTTTGCAGATTCTTCAAAAATAGCTGCCAGGACTTAACTGAGGAATCTCCTCCTCTGACAGTTTCAAAGAGATGAAGGAGGAGAAGAAGGGAGGGGCTGAGAGAAAAGCAGCTTTAAGCAGGACATCCCTGATTGTAGCCAAAGAAGATCTGCCAATGCAGGTGGTCTGGTCAGTGTAGCCTGGGTTGAATCCAGATTTATAAGTCAGTATCAGTGAATCTGTCTAGTTAAATATAAGAAAAAATATCAGTGTAATGCAGCTAAATTACCTGGTATACCATATTTTTCAGCACAGCCTGCAAGACAGTTTTGTAAAAATCTATATTCTCCCTAATCTGTCAAGTATATTTTATTGTTGTTGTTGTTGTTAATTTGATTTATATCCCACCTTTCTGCCCCATGGGCACCCAAGGCGGCTTATAACATTAAAATACAATAAAATCACAATATTTGACAAAACAATAATTAAGAACAAAATTAAAATAATTAAAATTTAAAACAAGAAGCCCCGAGGATCCTAAAATATACAAAGAAAGTATAAAAAACCAGCCAGCCTGTCAACAATTAAAAGCTTGTTGAAAAAAGAAGGTCTTCAGCCCCCACCGAAATATTGCCAAAGAGGGAACAGTTCTTAATTCTAAGGGGAGGACATGCCAAAGTCAGGGGGCCACCACCAAGAAGGCCCTATTCCTGGCCGCTATCCCTCTCACCTCTCCTGGTGGCGGCACAGTCAGAAGGGCCCCCCCCCGATGACCTAAGAGTACGGGCCTTCCATTGGGCAGATACCCATATATAGAGAGAGCAGTGTTTCTCAGACTGTGGGTTGGGACTAGGTGGGTTACAAGCCACTAGGTGGGTAACTAGGTGGGTTACAAGCCAATTTCAGATGGGTTGCATAGCACCTAGTGCAGCTGCCATTGAAAATATGGGAGGATGGGACAGCTGAAAGGGGGAGGGCTGTGTGGTTATTTTGCTTGTGTCAAGGATGTAAATAGGTTTTTTCCTTTCAGACTCACCTTGCTATTAGAAAATGTCTGAGAAATAGCTCAACTTTTTTTTTTTCAGAATTTATATCCCGCCTTTCCAATGCCAAAGCAAATGCCCATACCAAGACAACTTACATGGACAGGCTAGTCTAAACCACAATTTTTGAATGGATTTTTTTAACAAATATATAGTATTCTGTGATTCACCCAATCCAGATATAGCCTTCATAGTGTGGTTCTCTGCTCTGGCTGTGTGTCATCGCAAGTCCAGCCTGGACAGATCCTCAAGGTCTTACTCCATTCTTTTGCTGGCTGGCCTTTTCACACAGTCCTACACTGGCTAATCAGCTCCACACTGACTCTGTTCTGCCACAACAGGTACTGCAGCTTGTCACAGCTTGGTGTTCCGTCTCCCATCCAAAAATAGACCATAGATTATCCTGGTTAGCTTCAGGCAGTACCAGCAGTTTAACACTCCCTCCTTATAAGTTACTGCTGCATTCTCAGGAAAGTAGAAGAACCACTGAGACAGAGAAAAACTATTGTAAACACTGTCAGTCCAGTTTCCAAGAAACCTTGAGCTAACAACTGTACTTTGAAGTATAGTGCATATTTTCACATTCATGTGTACCATTGAGTGGTCTGTAATGGATTTGTATTCCCTTAGGCCTTAATGCAGGTCATTCTTGGTCCAGACCTGGCTGTCTTTCAGGTTATATTTTTTCCTTCTTTCCCATTATGGTCTCTGAGATTTAACAAGGATCTATAAAATGAAAGTTTCCCAAGCAGGTTTGTCATTACACTTCTACTTTATAGAAAAATCTTAAAATAACAGAGTTTCAGCATTTTGGAAGTGAATGTTTGAAACTGTGTTTCCTGCTAGTCTGTCACTAGGTCATGTTTGGAACAGTTTAAAAAAAGGTTTTCTTTACAAGAAATTTAATAGGTCGAGGATTGGTGCACATCTACAATTTGGTTGTTTCCAAAGGAAAAAAGTGCAAGGCTACTTGCTTCCATAGAGCAATGTCCCATCATTTTGTTTCTTGAACCAATTTTTCTTTTACCAGTGTGCTCTCCTCTTTTCCTGCTCAACACATTTAGGCAAATTTCAATAATGAAATTGACTAGGCTGGAAGTGGCTTGTCACCTGGTCAATTTCACTCCTCCTGTGGTTTCGATGTGACTAAGCTGAGAGTTTGAGATTGGAAATTAGGAAAAATGTTGGAGCAGCAAGACTCCCCACACATCACACAAAACCCTGCAGCGAATCAAGGCTAGTGCTGTGGTAGCACTAATAGAGAAAGTGCTCTTACTGCTTTATAGAAATGATTGCCATAGATAACCTCCATTGCATTAGAGAAGGAGTGGATTTTGACCCAGTGATATATCATGCAGTATGAGCATTTAGCTAGAAAACATTAGAGCTTCAGTTCCAAAAATCTGGTAAGTGGAGACTTAAAAGTATGAAGCAGCAGCTGAGTGGAAACACAGTTAAACTTAAATTAGATACTAGTAAAAAGAACAGAAAAGGCTCTGTCTTCAATCCAAGGGCAAAGTGGTGCTTTTCAACCACTGTAATGTTTGCCTCAAAAACAGGCACTGTAGAGCAGGCTGTTGGTCTCCTGAAAGGTCTCCGTAAACAGCAGGGTGACTGAGAGGTTCCAGACTATACCCTTCTTACATCTATTTGCAATTTGAATGACAGATTGATCAGCCTATAGGAAGACACCGCATAGGCAAAGCAAGGGCACTGAATATCTGTGTATGTTCTGACTCTGTATGCGATTTACACATTTGTGGGTGCAATCCTAAACGGAGTTAGGCTGGCATACGCTAAGCCAGCAAAGTTTGGCCAGCACAAGGGCCACCATAAAATAAGTTTGAATCACCCTTGAAGTCTGAGAGCCCAGCACACAGACGTGAGCCATCCTCCCTGACTCCGAGAGTAGACCAAACACACTTTATGGCCCTTGTGCGGGCCAAACTTTGCTGGTTTAGCTTATGCCAGCCTAACTACAGTTTAGGATTGCGTTCTGAATGCATGTCTATGAGTGTGTTTAAACACGAATAGTTTAGCAGGACATTAGCAGTGTGTGTGTGTGAGAGGGGGTTGCAATTCACTGAAGGGGTTATGGCTAAGGGGTGGGTAGTTGATGGTTGATTGGTATATCTGTAACTGGATTGTACAAAAGAAAAAGAGAAAAAATCAGTTATTTTTTAAAATTATTTTTAATAGTCAACAGCATTTTTTACAACTTGACAGCTCTTCAAAAAAAGAACCCACCCCCTAAAATGTGAAAAAACAGAGCCTTGCTGTACCTGAAAGTTTAACACTTTTTTGTAACATATGTTTTTGTAGATTTCATACAGTTCACTTCATCAGATGCAAGCCTGATGTTGCAACAAATATGTTGGGCTTCCAGGGGCCACAAGACCCTTTGCTGCTGTTTTTGCTGCCACAAAATCATAGCTACCCTTCTAGAAATAGTCACGTTAAAACAGCATTTACTCCATGTTCTACAGCACTCCTCCGTTTTCTAAGAGCAGGGAGAGCATAATGCCGTGATTCCCAAAGTCCTCCTCATGTTGGGGCCACTGTGGATGTTGGGGCCACTGTGTTTGCAAGGTGGGGCTTGGAAGGGTATCCTGATGGCGAGCAGCGATCATAGCACCGCAGGCACCTAGTGCCCTTTAAACGTACCTGGTGGGTCAGAACGGCCTTCTGGAGGGTTAGGAAGGCCCGCAGCCCCCTCTGTGAGTCTCCCTGAAGGAAAAAAAACAAAACCTGTTTTGAGTGCAAATGAGTGCTTCTGGGTTTCACACACAACCAGAAGCGTGCATTTTGTGTTCAAAACAGGGCTTTTTTTGCCTTCAGGGAGATCCACTGAAGGGGCTGCAGCCCGACCCACCATGTACATTAAAAAGGCACTGGATACCCATGGAACCGTGATCGCTGCAGTGTCATTGGGACACCTGAAACTGGGCCACTTCCCTTAAGGGAGAATGGTCCAGTTTTCTTCCAACTGTGGGTCCCGACCCAAAGATTAGAAAGCACTGGCATATTGTCTAATGCTGCAATCCTTCACATACCTACCTGGAGGCAGGTCCCACTAAACTCAATAGGACTTGTATCTGAGTAGACATGCATAGGACTATGCTGTGCACAAGTGTGAAGTGCCTGGTTCAAATCAACCACAAATGGAGAAAATTAGAGTCTTGTCTGTGCTGTTCCCTGTGACAGTTGGGCAGCTACATTACAATGTAATGCAATGAGGCTGCTAATCAGAGAGAAGAACAGCATTTAATCAGCAACAGCAAAATTGTAGTTCTGCAAGGGGTGCCAAGGTTGATTGGTATATTCTCTGTACCAGAGAATGTTCAGCACCCTTGCTATTCTATTATTCCCTGCTGAAACAGTGACAGTTAAACTGGGATAATAAAACTGATATGTACTAGCAAGTTTTGCATTGGCAGCATGGTTGGCACAGGCACAAAATGACCTGATGTGGTTTGCATCACCAGTGGGTAGCAGGGTAAATGAAAGGGTGATGGATCCTGGGAGCCCTTCACCCCATGTTTGATGTCAACTCCCTTCAGCTCACTGTGACCCACTCCCCGGTCCCTAAAAGTGAGCAAGAACCTTCTCCCCAGTGCTCTACCCTAGCACGTAGTATAAGGCTGAAAGGGAATGCATTCTCTCAGATGCATAACTAAAAGCCCTGGTGTCCAAGGCAGTGATGGCACAATGTCATATGACATCAGGACATCTCTTCTAGGTTCCCTTGGAGAGGGAGGTGCTGGCGGCTTTGCGCCCCATTCCTTCTTCTGTGAATGCTCCCCCTTGGAAGGGGTGCCCCTTCAAAAGAGGAGCCTCCATAGGAGAAGGAGTGGGGTGTACAAAGCTGCCAGCACCTCCTCTTCTGGGGAGAACCCAGAAGTGACTGCCTTGCTCCTCCCCTTGTGTAGTGCCTGGGGAAGATACCCCTCAGGCTCCACCCTAGCTACACCTCTGCATTCTCTTTCAACTTTAAAACCATTGGGGTTCGGTGAGGTAAAGCACCATTTTAAAAAAAGGGGTACACGCGTGCACACACACCCCTTGGCAAAGGCATTAGAGGCAACGCTGGGCAGCATTTGGGTTGGCCCTGATTAGCAGATGAGAAGCTTGTCTATTTCCTTTTCCACTTCTCATGTTTTCTCTGCGTTGTCATAATCTCTCTAGGAAAGACATTCCCCCCAACTGTGTGTTTAGACATGACATAGTATGCTCACTGCATTAGCCCCTACTGTATAAGCAAAACAATAGTTACAACAGTTGCTAGAAAACAAATGGTGTGCTGGTTGACTTGTTTTTATTAGCTTGTTTCCCACATGGAATGATACCATGCTGAGCATTCATTCAGAGACTGGAACACAAAGAAGAAGAAAATCTTTCCTTGAACAGTACTATGACTCCACACCATTGCATCCAGTCTTAGGGCCCAATTTTATCCAAGTTTCTGGTCCCAATGCAGTTGCAATGCAGCCCTAAGTAAAGCGAACAAATGTTCCCTTACCTTGAGGAGGCCTCCCCGACGCCCCTCCATCACAGAATGCAGCACACACCCCATTGGGACAGCTAAATCAGGGCTGGCAAGTTGGATAGGATTTGGCCCCTAATCAATTATTTGTGGAAATACAAGGACTCCAATAAGAGAAACGTCTGTACCATCTCCAGCCATTGCTGGGAGAAGGGAGAAACAAGGAATGAACTGGAAGTCAGATTTGTCATATTATAATGCCATGATTAACCAGCAAAGTTTTTGGTTCTGGTTTTCATTGTCTTGAAACACTTTGTAATGCCTGTCCCCAACCAAGGTTTTGTACATATAAGATGTTTTGGCAACAGTTGCCTCAAGGTAATTGTGGTTTGTTCTGGAACAAGTGTCATCATCTGTCTTCAGAGAACTCTGGTGCGGAATCTGCAGGCCAAACTACAAGTCATGTAAAATCCCATTCTAAAGAGACTTAAATCAGCAAGTGCCTCTGTTTTGTTACAAGCAGCTGGATTGCACCTGTGGTGTGCTAAGAAGGGGGGAATGCTTCCCTGCTGAAAATCATCCCATGGAGCAGCCTGAAAGTGTTTTCGAGGGAGTGATTTTCAGTGAGAAAATAGCGTAGGGCAGTGGTTCCCAAACCTGTTCAATTGGCAGAAATTCTATAATGAACAATTTGGTAGAAGATGTAAGGAATCATTTTTTACACTTCAGCTAGTCTGAGAGAAAGGAAACTGTTGAGGTTGCTAACACAATCAACTAGAACCCTGCATACTTATTTAAATGACTCTGTTGGTACTTGGCCAAGCAGAAATGCCTTCAGCAATGTGCGCCTGTGTGTAGGTAGTGATTCTTGGTATCAAAACAAGCCCAGTTCAGTTTTCAAAAGTATCTTAGTTGTTTTCTTGTGGGAACATTAACACCTGTCTAAATGCAGATGTTTGGTTCAACTGTAACTCAATCAAAGCTGAGGAGTGTTGAATTTGAAAGTCTTTCTTCAAATGATCATTGTGTAAGCTTTTTTAAAAAAAATCACACTCACCTATGAGGCTGGGAGGATCCTGGGTACTGCTTTGTACTTATCAGGAGGGCCGCATGCTAGCCCCATTAAGTGCCCCCCCCCCGTTTTGATTAGCCAGCAGGAATTGAAAAGGCAACAAAGCAAGGTAAACTCCCTCCTGCTGTGGGTAAACATGTTATTGTTCTTTTCCTTCTGCTGATTGGAATGAATGCAATTCTGAACGCTATTCTAATATGCTGGGATAATAAAAGAAAGCCCCAGGAATGTGCCCATTCAAGCAAGGATCTAATCACCTGCCATTTCCTCTCATAGCTGTTAGTGGCTTGACCCTCTTTAGTATAAGAAGAAGTTGGGGGAGATGTTTAAATGAATTTAATATAGAGTGGCTCTTTAGAGTGGCCCTTTAGGAAGCCCACTTGCTGCCTGTCGTTTTTTCGTCCCCTTCTGCTTCTCCTGAGATTTGCCAGCATTTCGCAAGCAAAGCAGTTTCCCCTGCTTTGTCTTTTTTTTAGTGTTAAGGTATGTACTGATGAGTTTTAGAGTTTCTCTCTTCCCTGCAAGCCTCTAAAAACTATGTCTCCCAATAGGAACCAAATGGAAGCCATCACCACGATGGCATTTGTATAGTGCTTTTTGGGGTATACACAGTGCTTCATTGGTCCTATCTCGTCGTCATCCTTACAGTAACTCTATAAGGCTCCCTATCTTTTCTGCATCAGGACACACAAACATTTCACTTTACCAGCTGCTGAAGCATCTGTGGCTATACTGGTGATTGGGTAGCAGTGCTTCCCACACCCCCAAAGTAGCAGGTTGGGTAACCCTTGATACACAGAGCCTAATATATCTTGTCAGTTTCATGACCACCAAAAATTGGATCATGAGGCATTGGTGGGCAGGAATGCTGCATTAGGACCATTGCCTATTTCCAGTGGAAGGCAAAACCACAGCAGTAAATCATACAGCAATTCAACAGCAGCCTGTTCTAGCCCAGTGTACTTAGTGTTCATGAGAGTATACATTTTTTTAATTAATTTATTTCTCCGTGGCAGTCCCAGCAATCTTCTTGCAGCATACAACATGCCCTGACCTGGAACATTGCAAAATAATTGTGCTGTAATAACATGCATCAGGGACCCCGACAGAGCAGTCAAGAGAATCATTTTCTGCTGCACTGGATGATTTTAAATGAATCTTGCATTGTATAAGGAAAGGAAAAAATGAAATTATCTTTAGCAAAATGTGGTCACCAATTCCATCCAAAAGGCTTTTCCTGCAATTAAGTTACATTTACTGATCCAACATGCCATTAAGTGAAGCATTAGCACAAAGACTGATTATTCACAGTCAAAGAAAGTTGGTTCTTTTGCTTGAAATCAAAGCATTCTTTTACAGAGACTATTTTGGAGAATTCTTCCACACTGGAACCCAGGCACACAAGCTGTGCCATCACACAACAGCTCAAGCAGACGGATCAGTCTATATACTCAGAAATGTAGTGTACATAGTCAACATTTAATATGTTATTTAGACATCATATATCTACATCAGTGTAAAAATACTCCCAGGGTGACCATTAAAAAGGATAAAAAAAATTAACAATAAGTTAGACAAAAGAAATAACAGAAGAAAAATAACAAAAGAAAAATCAGAATACTTCAAAACTTTTTCCCCCCAAAGCATTTTGTGATGTGGCAGTGGATGGTCTTCTGTGCAGATGTAGCATCAGTGATCAGCCAGGCGGGACACTAGGTGAGGATCCGTGCCCATGAGAGGGCCCACCTGGCCAAGTCAACCCCTTAACCCCCAGTAATGGTGGTACTGTCCACTGCATCATCAGAGAGAAGGCAGAAAGTGCCATGGGGTTAGGCTTGCCATATTACTCAGCTGGCCAAGCTTTGATCTGGAATCTTGGTGTTCTTGCCTATGCCCACGTTTGTCCATTGCTGGCCCAGATGGGAAGCCAGCTTAAGGAACAAAACCAAAAAGCTAGCTCTTCGGATTTGCTGGGACTGGAGGGTGCCGTTCACTTGTGGTACTATTCCCTAGCCCAGTGTAGCTCTAGAACACTGTTTTCCAAACTGTGGGTTGAGCCCACCGTGGGCCGATTTCTGGTGGGTTGCAAAACATTTTTGAAACACTTAAAAAAAAACTTCGCAAACCCCCTTGCTGTTTCTTCTTGCAGAAGAAAATTGTCGGATGAAATGCTAACCTGTGGTATGAGGCAATCTGCATACGCCCCAATTAAAATGTCACGTTTTCTTATTTTTCTCTAGTAAGTAGCATATAAGTAAGATCACATGTGAACCTAGTTCCAGTCTTTTGTTCAGCCTGGAAGTCCCTCACTGCACATCTTGCTCTCCAGTTCAGCCTTCTGGGTACCCTGGAAAGACTGTAAAGATTCGAGGGAACGGTCTGTGAACGACATTTCTAGGTAGAGATTAGCAACATATTATACACACATGCTATATCCAACGTCTCTAGCAGCCCTGGGAGCACAAGACCTTGATTATTAATAATTATCTATATATATAAAAATGGACGTTTGTGTGTGTGTATGCGGGTATGTATGTATGTTCCTTATACACGTCTCCGTGCCTTGACCCACGGCCACGAAACTTGGCACACACGTTCCGTGCAGCCTGGAAGGAATCACTGCGGGGGTCAGACCCCCCTACAGCCCCCCGTTTTCCAGGGAGAGGGCCGGATCGTCAGGAACCAAGGGGATTGCATGGGGCTACAGGTCTGCTGCCACCCTGTGGTCACAGACAATTCTGCAGCAGCTCAGCTGAAACTGAGCAGAACAGAAAGTGAAACTAATATAAAGTGCTTGGCCTGCGTGGCCTGAGTGGGCCAGGGAGGAAAGAGCAGGATCCACAGAGTTCCAGCAGCCAGTCGGATCTGAGAGGGGCCTATGTCCAGGGAGCTCACAGGCCACCTCTGCCTGTTTCTCATACGTGAGGGCTGGACCTGCAGACAGTAAGTGGGACCTTCCTGTTGCTCTCTTAGTTGCTGCTGTCCCTGTTTCCTCATTCATGTCACAGTGATAGTGTGCATTTTGGGGTCCGGGTCATCAATACTGTTAACTACACAGCTGTGCCAGTGTTGCCTGAGTGGGCCAGGGTGGAAAGAGCAGGATCCAGACAGTTCCAGCAGCCACTCAGATCTGAGAGGGGCCTATGTCCAGGGAGCTAACAGGCCACCTCTGCCTGTTTCTCATACATCAGGGCGGATTCCTGCTACA
The DNA here is from genome assembly GCA_029204185.1 of Lerista edwardsae. NCBI lineage: Eukaryota > Metazoa > Chordata > Lepidosauria > Squamata > Scincidae > Lerista > Lerista edwardsae. The sequence continues at coordinate 149,243 of JAJKFI010000171.1, read as the reverse complement.
GGACCTGCAGACAGTCAGTGGGACCTTCATGTTGCTCTCTTAGTTGATGGGGTCCCTGTTTCCTCATTCATTTCACAGTGATAGTGTGCATTGTGGGTTCCAGGTCATCAATACTGTTTTATTTCAGGGACGGATTCTATATGTCTCTATATGGATCTCACTATGTCATGCGTTTGAGGGAGGTTTGCATATTTGTGTGTATGTTCCACCATTACTCTGGAACGCCTGGAACGATGTGCACCACACGTGGTACACTCCTTCCTTACGATCTGGACAGATATACTGTGGGGGTAGGGCCCCCCATACGCCCCCGGAGGTGGGGGTGCCCTGCAGAACAAACTCATTCCTCCTCCTAATAGAGCCTGGGGATAATTTCTGCCCCCGGGCAACGCCGGGTCACAAACAGCTAGTTAATAAATAAAAATATTTCTTTCTAGAAAGCTCTCTCTTTTTTACCTAGTGGGTCACAATACATGGTTATTTTAAGAAGTGGGTCCTGGTGCTAAAGGGTTTGGGTACCACTGCTCTAGAAAGTTGTTCAGAGACAGAGAAAAGAGAAGGAATGGTGATTAGGGGGAGCCAAAGCCTGGATCAAAGAAGTTGTTGAGTTTGCTCATCCTCTCCTTCCCATGATAGGCAGAGAGAGCAGCTTCCTGGCTGCTGAACAAAATCAGGCTCTAAGGAGGGAGGCAGCTGCAACCTAGTTGGAGGTACTGCAAACTGGGGTGATTGGGTGTGTGTATGGGGGGGATTGGGTGTGCGTATATGGTGATGGTGTCTTTAAAAGAGGACTGGACATTTCTGGAGGAAAAGTCAGTCACATGCTTTTGGTCTGTGATGGGTAGTGCAACCTTCTTACAATAGACGTAAGCCAGGTCAGAATGCCAAATGCAGGAAAGTGGCAACAGGATGCAATATCTAGTGGTCTTGTGTGCTCCCCAAGGCATCTGGTGGGCCACAGGAAGCTGGACTAGATGAGCCTTTGGCCTGATCCAGCCAGGCTTTTCTTGTGTTCTTATGTTGGCGGTACTTTGCTGTTCAAAGGAGTTTATGACAGTATTGCTGAGGTAGTCGCTGGAACAGATACAAAGTAACTGGATGATGCAACAATTTATGCTTTGCATAACTAGTGCACAATTTGTGTTTCATGCAAATTAGAATGCCTAGATTTGGGGAACTGGAATAAAGCAATCCTGCATGGGGAAATCCAGTGAGCCCTTTGCCTCAGGACTCTTAGCAACCTGGTGGTAACACTGCATAGGAAAGTAAAAACAATGGCATCATTCCAGTATATACTGTATTTTATGCTAGATTCTGGTCTTTGTATGTTTTTCTGTTTCTGAGCTTCTATTTTAGATGTTCTTTTCTGACAGAGGGAAAGCCATTTTGGAAACTGTAGGGTACTCTGTACTAGCAGAGAGGTACAGTAGAGTACCTCTGTACTCGACCTACTGTAGAGGTACTGTGTCTTAAGCTTTGTATAGCTACTGGGAAACTTAAGGCAGGCTGGAGAACACACTTTCCAGTTCTGGGTAACACAATTTCACAGCTAAATAGCTGATTGACAATTAGCCTACAACGCCTGGCATTAAATAACAAAAAGCGCACCAACTGTGATGAATGCATAGTCTGTTTCATATTTCCAGTTTCTTCCCAAATTAATACCCTATTAATTTTAATTAATTAATACCAAATTAGTACCCAAACAGTCATGAGCACAGAGTCTTCATTGGGAGGGTTAAAAGTGCTTACTATGTAGATAATGTGACAGGAGAGAAAACTCTACATTCTTAAGTGTCTCATAAAAGCTTCCATATAATAAAATAAAATAATAATAATAAAGAGTATTATCTCTTCCCACTCTATTTCTCTGTAGAAACACATTCATAAGGAAATGTTTAGGCTTAGCTTAGAAAGGTCTGAGCTTAGTATTGGGCGAATGAGAAAGGCTACAGGACATTAAAATTGTATGCATTATAGGAACAAGAGATCGTTTTGTTTCTGCTGTTGGGTATGACATCTAAATAACTGTATTCAAATCCGCATTTCCTTTCCACAGAAGCAGCTATCAGCTTATCATGCCTGTATTACAGTACATCCAATTAGAGAGTATGCACAGAAATGATATTTTTTTCCCCTAGGAGGAGAAGGGACTTTCAAATGAAAGAAAAATGTAGGTTGAGGGCTATTCAGACAGATAAACCTGAGATACAGGTAGGTACAGGTGTATCAAATCCACTGATTTGGTATCCTTGGTTTCAGTTATCCATGGATATTGGCACACCTATTAAAAAGATAGGGAAACATTAAACAGATCTCATGGTTTCAGGTACCCACTGTGGGGTCTGGAAGGAAACCCCAGTGGATACCAGGGCACGCCCATATTACCTGAGTCAAGTCTTTGATGCTCCCAAATGCTTTGATCGTGAAAGGATGATCAACATAAGGCTTTAAGATGTAGATTGTGTCAGTGGCTTTCCAAAATGAGTAAATTAGATTTAAAATGTTTGCCACCCAGGTATTTGCATAGAACTTACATAGAAATGAAAGTTGTATAATACAACTTGTGTTTCATAACACGTATGACAAACAAAGCTATCAATGCTAAGAGCCAGGTGTTGCCTAAGGGAGTCCAGTGGGCATGTGATACGTTTATTTGACACTTTAATCTGGTCCAAGTGATAGCCCTATTGGTTTGTCACAGCGAAGAACAGTGGAGTGCCTTTTGGTACATCAAAGGCTAGTTTGAACATATAATACTAACATTTCCATAGTTCCTACATGTTTCGTGTTGGTAATCCACCAAGAAAGATGCATCAACTGGAGCTACTGGTGAAGCATGTGTGGCTCAGGCTGCACTCCTGAACACACCTTAGGGGAGTAGGGCACATTCATACAGTAGGACTTAAATTTTCGAAGCCGCTTTATACCGAAGCAGAACATTGATCATTCTAGCTCAGTATTGTCTATACTGGCTAGTGGTGGTTCTTCAGGGTTTCAAGTAGGAGTCTCACTCTGCCCTACCTGGAAATGCCAGGGATTGAACCTGGAACCTTCTATATACCCTCTACCCCTGAGCTATGAACACATTTCCTAAGGCATTTCAAAATGCATAGGACTGACTGCCCCATATGAGTTTGAGCTAAAAAGGTTGAGATTTAAATCTCATTCCAGCTATAAACTTGTTAGGTAGCCTTAGGTAAGTTATATTCTCCTAGCTATGCATGTTCATTTATAACACGGGGATAGTATAATACTTGTCTAACCTAACCTGTCTGTTCTAGGGATTATGGACATAATGTATGCAATGTGTTTTGGACTCTTGAAATGCATGCTATAACGTGTCATGCTTATCAATGAAATAATTGTGAGGTCATAAACTTGATGCCATATTTAGTGAAGATCCAATATAGAAGCAGCTTTCTTAGAAAAAAAGTTCTTTTGATTTGGGCTATTCTGCCATGTGAACTTGGCACAAATAGTAGCTGAAAACAAAATCTTCTCCAATATAAGATCAGACAAATAGTGTTAAAGCAGTAGAAACCTGTTTGGAGTACTTCATAGCTCAAGGAAGAACTAAGCCGTTTCATTTCTAAAATTTCTGAGCTACTGCAAACAAATTCATTCCTGTCCCAGCAAACGCCTATGTTTATCATATGTGTCTGAGCACACCTGATCAAGATTCCTCTGATATCATATGTTTATGTTAACTGGAAATCTGTTCTCAGCACATAAAAAACCTGTCAACTTAATCAATCACTATAAGTATACAAGGTGCTGGTGGGGAGAAGGGAGAGATAAAGCTGATCAAAAGTTGACTACCACAGGCAAAGTTGCTGCCTGCGACAATTGATTTGGGGGATAATTTAAAGAACTGTAGTAAGAGACAAAAGGTTCAATCCTGCAGCACAATCCTTTGGAAGGTTTTGCACAAATGGCAATGATATGAATGATATATTAATTTACCTGTGGATGCCATCTAGTTTCTTTTCTATCAGAAGTGCCTTGGGCTGACCATATCACAACACATCACAATGATCTCCCTTAGAGAAGGACTATGCATTTCTATACAAAAACAGATTTCAGCTTTGCCTATAATTGAGCAAACTCTGTGGTCATTAGCTAAAAACAACATCTAACAAAGCCCTAATGCTTCTGTTAGCTTGAGTTTGTTGCTTTTCTTTTTCATTTTTCCCCACACTGTCACTTGTTTCCCTCTTTTCTAAGTTTCTAGCGTAGATGTTTTACCCTCTGGGCACAAACTGATTTAGTAGTTAGCACACTGCTGCAGCTATAGAAATGTTAAACAAAAGTACATAAGAACATAAGAGCCCCACTGGATTAGGCCAAAGGCCCATCTAGTCCAGCTTCCTGTATCTCACAGTGGCCCACCAGGTGCCTAAGGGTGTTCAGTAGACAACAAGATGCTTGCATCCTATTGCCACTCCCTTGCACCTGGTATTCTGAAGTAGCCTACTATTAATGTAAGGAGGTTGCCCAACCCATCATGGCCTATAGCCCAGGATGGACTTTTCCTCCAGAAATCTGTCCCCTTTTAAAGGCATCTAGGCCAGATGCCATCACCACCTCCTGTGGCAAGGAGTTCCATAGCTTAATTACCCGCTGGGTAAAAAAGTATTTCCTTTTATCTGTTTTAACTCTCCCAACACTCAATTTCAGTGGATGCCCCCTGGTTCTGGTATTGTGAGAGAGGGAAAAGAACATCCCTCTATTGACTATATCCCTCCCGTGCATAATTTTATATGTCTCAATAATGTCCACCCTCAGGCGCCTTTTTTCCAGACTGAAGAGCCCCGAATGCTGCAGTCTTTCTTCATAAGGGAGGTTCCCCAGCCCCGTAATCATTTTTGTCGCTCTCTTCTGCACCTTTTCCAGCTCCACTATGTCCTTTCTGAGATGTGGTGACCAGAACTATACACAATACTCTAGATGTGGCCTTTCCATTGATTTGTACAATGGTATAATAATTTTGGCTGTTTTATTCTCAACCCCTTTTTTTTAATTACCCCAAGCATGGAATTGGCCTTCGTAATTGCTGCCGCACACTGGGTCGACACCTTCATTGAGTTGTCTACCAGCACCTCAAGATCTCTCTCCTGAGCTGTCACAGATAGCTCAGAACCCATAAGCCTATAGGTGAAGTTTTGATTTTTTGCCCCAATGTGCATCACTTTACACTTAACTTGTCTATGTTGAAACTCATCTGCCATTTTGCTGCCCATTCCCCCAACTTGGAGGTCCTTCTGGAGCTCTTCACAATCCCTGGTTTTCACCACCCAGAAAAGTTTTGTGTCATCCGCAAACTTGGCCCCCTCGCTACTTATGCCAGTCTCCAGGTAATTTATGAACAAGTTGAAAAGTACCGACCCCAAGACAGATCCCTGGGGCACTCCACTTTTCACCTTTCTCCATTGTGAAAATTGCCCATTGACCCCCATTCTGTTTCCTGGCCCTCAACCAATTCTGAATCCCTAAGAGGACTTGCCCCCTTATTCCCTGTCTGTGAAGTTTCCTCAGCAGCCTTTGGTGGGTTACTATGTCAAACGCCTTCTGAAAATCCAGATATATGATATCCACTGTAGTCCGAGGGCACAATCCTAACCTGGAGTTGGGCCGGCCCAGTTAGGCCAGCAAAGTTTGGCTGGCACAAGGGCCACCATAAAGTATGTTTGGATCACTCTCGGAATCAGAGAAGCCAGCACACAGACGTGGTTACGATCATGCCCCCAGTCATTTCTGAAACCTCTGCATAAGATAGGTCTCCAGAATAACTGAAAGGATACTGACAACATGGGGAAAATAGACAAGATCCAGAGAGAATTATACTTGTCCCCAGGTATAGTTGGAACCCAGATACATGTACTTTTCTCTGTTAGCTTCATGGGAGGGCTGGTTGTACGTACACAAAAAGAGTGCAGTCAAGTGAACATACCCAAAAAATCCAGATCTGCCTAACACACATTAATCTCTTACCAGTAAGGGTTTCTGGTTTCATTTGGATGATCTAACTCATTCATGCATCCTTTTGCCTACATATAGCCAACCCTCCTGTGAAGCTGGTAAAGAAGGAAGGAAGGTCTGCCCAAGCAGAATAGATATAGTGAGATCTTTTTTTGATGATAAACAGTGGAGCTCACACATTCATCATCAATCACTTTACTAAGGGCTGGTCTTACATGCACTGCTAAGGAGATGGCTTCACAAACACAAGTGTCACTCTAATCAACAGTACACTTGCTGAGTAAGTTTTCTTTTTCTTTTATAAAAAGTCATAATACTGTTAGGAAAACAATTTTGTGCTAATTCCCCTCTCTCCCCAAAATAGAGTTTGTGGCTATGACAGTTGCATGAGAGGCAAATAGAGACCAGTGTAGGCAGGTTTGATTCACATGCAAAGCTACTCCAAGTGCTATTACTAAACAGAAAATGTATTTAGTAGTCATTATTTAAGTACATGGGCCAGTGAATGAATTCCAAGAATATCACAATACAAAGGAGCCTCACAAATTCTCTTTACGACACAAGTTTAATGCCCATATTAAAATACAGAGAGATGAAATGCAGGTATGAAAATAGAACTGCTTAATAAAGAAGTATTTATAACATGATTATGATGACCAGTGTTTGTTTCTTGGGATAATTATCTAGGTTGCTTTTTTCTGCTTCATTTTCTTCAACCACTGAGGTGGTGCTGTATTTGTCTGTTAAAAAAAAGGGAATATTTATTTCACTTTTATTTTACTTCTCACCCTTCCCTTCAAGGAGCTCAGGGTAGCATATATAGTTTCCCCCCTACATTTTATCCTCCCATCAGTCCTGTGAGGTGATTATTTGAAATATGTAAAACAAGAGACAGCAGTGTGTTCACTGCATATAATATTTGTTCTCCAACCAGCATTTGGCAGTGGCTTGGAGCTCCGCAACAGGAAGTGCCTCGTTCTGTTTTGGAAGCTGTCTTCCCACTCATTGCTCCTAGAAGTCTGAAAACGCCCATAATTTTCAGGGTGATTTCTGCAAGCTGTACCATATTCTGCACATGCAGTGTGACTATGGAACACACATGGGGCCCCACTATAATGTGTTACTTTTTAAAGCATTATGTGATGATAAAAAACGTTTAACTTACCACGAGCCATATCATAGGCTAGAGTGATATACTGCCTATTTAGTTTACTCATTAATTCAAGGGATATTTGTTTCAAAAAACATGATGAATGTTTTATTTGTTATATCCTCTCTGTATCCGAAATACTGTTACATGGGAAATACTTATTATCTCTCAATCATTTTGCTATCCATTTCTCTCACTTGTAGTTGCTGTTGCAAAACAATTTCCCATGATGTCATTTAAAAGTCATTTCACACAAGATACATTTTCCATTTAATACTGTGCTCAAGAAGTAAACTGTGCAAACACCATCACCTGTGACAGGTACATGCATGTCTTTTACTACGTGCTTATGCTGTGGAATATTGCTGCACCTGCAGACTTTCTATCATCTATCCACACAGTAAAATAGACTGCCTGTGCTCAAGGCAACACAGATGACATTTCCTACAAGGAAGGAAATGCATGTAGAAAATTGGGTGAAGTAATGTTAACACAATGCAGGCAAATCCCAGTACAAATGTGTGTTCAGGTGACATAGCTTTCCCTTTCTGTAGCAGAGCAAGCTTATTTTCAATACTAAGATATTGATATTGAACCACCAGTTAATGGCTACTGAGAGATTGTTTTCAAGGAACCTATTGGACAGGGCCAACATTATGAAAAAGGAAAACACTAACGCCAAAAATTGGATGACTTTGCTCAGAAGAATGCCCCCTTCAGTAAAACTATGTCAGTCTTCACTTATTATGGTTACATTTTTATCCCACCCTTTCTCCAAGGAGCTCAGGGATGCTTAAATAGTTTTTCTTTTCCAGTTTTATCTTCACAAACCTATGAGGTTACCTAACGTAGAGGTTACTGGTACTTGAACTTGGGCACCCTGCTCTAAGTACAACACTGCATTTACAACACTTGTCATGATCTCAAAAAAATTCATAGATCTTTAGAACTCACTGAACAGTATCTAGAGTAAGGTGTCTGTGGATGAAAAGGCACTTGGTGAACATAACAGCCCTCCAAAAGCAGAAGGAGCACTTTGCTTGCACAAAGAGGCCTTGGGCAAGTGATTGCTCCATTCCTGGAGGGAGCTTGCATTTATGGTGCCCTTTTGTTCACAGATGTACTTCTCTGGATGCTACCAATTGTACTTACAAATAATGTTGGTTTAGGTACAAACACATTTCCTTCTTCATGTTCTAAAGGTAAATTGACGGATGGCTTCCACGTGGCTTTTGCAGGCAGATTTCTACCCTGTTTCTGAGGCAAAGTGTCATCATGGGGCTTATCGTGCAGACTAATCAACATTTGTTTCATCACTGCAAGTTCCTAAAAAACAAAAACAAACCATTAGAGAGTAGGTATTAGAATGTACATTTTCTATCCATTAAACTGTATAGATGAAGCCATTACTGTGTAATAAAGATAGTTATCTTCATTTCTGGTCTGATTACTTACTAGAAACCACTTCATAAAGGAAGTACTTAATAAAAACAAAAAGGCACATAAGATTTATATAAATAGAAGCTCTGCATTTCTGAAATGCTGTAACAGAAAAGATTTATAGGGCACTGTTAAGCTCCCTACCAGCTCTTTTTCACTTAAACTGTCACTTATTTTAAAACAATTCTTTTTTTAATTGAAATTTTATTCATATCTATATCTACAGTTTGGGGTTAGGAAGGGAAAATACATAGGTAAAGGGTACATAGGATGATACATTAGGAATCCGTCGGTTATCAGCAAATTCATTTTCTAAGCTACACACCTGGTTATCATATCTTAAAAAAATCAAATATAAATTTCATTTTTCTAATCATTTAAACTAACCATTCCTTTTATCTTCATATTACTACTACCTATCCATCTAGCCAAGCATAAAATATTTTCCATATATTTTTAATTCTATCTACTTCACCATTTCTCTTTCGGTTAATATATCCATCTCAACTACTTTGTATATTTTCTGTATTAACATTTCTACTGAAGGTATATCTACATTTTTCCACATCTGTGCATAAATAAGCCTTGCTGCAGTGTTTACATGTATCATAATATGTTTTTCTTCTTTACTATAACTATTTGGTATAATATTTAAGAGAAACAATTTTGGTTCCAATGGGATAACACATTTCAACATCTCTTTTAACAGTGTACACACTTTCTCCCAATATCTTTTTGCCTTATTACAGGTCCACCACATATGATAGAAAGTCCCTATCGATTCTTGACATTTCCAACAACTATTATTTGTTCCAGGGTACATCTTAGCTAGTTTATCTGGCAATATATGCCACCTATAGAACATCTTTTAAATATTTTCTTTAAATGATACTGCTTTAATCAGTTTAATATTTATTTTCCAAATTTGTTCCCAACTATCCATTTGTTCCCAACTATGTCCCTGATTTCTTGTCTACTGGATCATCGTATCCTTCACTAACTCATCTTCCATGCTCATATCTAATAAGAATCTATACATTTTATTAATATATTGACCTTTATCCACTAAAAACAATTCATCAAAATCTGTCTATTGTACATAAAATCCCACTTCCTTACAAAGAGAAACATAGGGTGTGGGCTCCTGCAGTGGATAATCTCTACTCTTCCATACTCAAAAAAACAAAACATGTGTTTCAAGGGTGGCTTCAACTGCCGTTTAAAAAATATTTTGGGTATCCAAAGTTGGGAAACAGCAAGGACAGTACCATTCAGAAATGAAGACATTAATTTTGGGAGTTCAGACTATAACTTCTCATCATTTCAGATATTTGGCCCTTTATCAATAATTTGGGAGAGGCTGGACTCTTCATGCATCACTGAATCCTAAACTATGTTTACAGTTTAATGTCTGAAGAACTCTGCAGTAGTAAAAGCATAATAAATAATACACTTATTCATTTTAACCAGAACTTCACGTTGATTCATGTGTTGTTTTGGTTACAGTCATGAAAACGTGCTCGAAAGATGAAAGCATGCCATTCCTCATACACTATTGCATATAAACAGTTCTATAATACAGCAGGATGAAATTCTTCTGTTCAAAAGGTAAAAATAGGCAGGCTTTGTGGTAGCAATGTTTACATCTATCAAATTAGTGCTCAATATTCCAGTTATGAGCTTCTCATGCTACTATTCCAAACCCGAAAGCATAGCAAACCATCCACTGGTGTATTCTCCTTACTGTGCAGGCATTTAATATTACAACTATCTGCATAATTCAGCCATGTGCAGTGGCATGTCAAAACCGCTCAACTGCAGAGCAGCTGTTTCAAAGGACAGCATAACTGATACTAACATGTTGCTGAAAGTTGTTAACTCTTCAAAGATGTTGCCAGAGCAATGCATAGACAAAGTTTCTTGATGAAAATAACTTGGGACAACTATATGACTAGCACATACTTCACTGGACTTTGAAATAAGTACAACTGAAATCAAAGGGCTTACCTGCAAGGAAACAGGTTTAAGGCTCAGAAGTAAGAGGCATTACAATGCAATTTTTTTCTGTTAGTAACTGCTGTGAATTAATACAACATGCTGCATCCAAAATATGCTGAAATCGTACTCCAAAAAGTGACAGTTGTGAGTAATTCTCAGGGTGATGAACAGTGGCAGACCTGAGGGGAAGGCAAGGGGTGCAAATGCCCCAGGTGCTGGCCTGGGGTGGTGGTGATGCTGACTGTTGCCCCTGCCACCACCAACTGCGAAGCTGCTCCAGGAAGTTGCACTAAAACTAGTTGCACATGGCCGCTTCCCAGATCAGCCTCAGCGTGGCTTTCAAGTGCTGCCCACCCTCAGAGGGGCAGTCCTTCCAAGAGCAGGTGGTGCTTGGTTGCCACGTCACTCTGGGAAGTGGCTGCCCTGGTTTAAGCTGCACATGGCTGGTTCCCAGAGTGGCTTCGCAGCGGCCACTGTGGTGAAGCTGCTCTGAGAAGCGGCTGTGCATGGTCGTTTTCCAGATAGGTGTTGCTGCAGCCGCTGCAGTGAAGTCACTCTGGAAACCGTCCGTGCGCAGCTAAAACAAACCCTGTGCAGTTGCTTCCCAGATCAGCTTTGTTGGGGTGGCCGCAGTGAAGCTGTGCTGGAAAGGGGTCACACACAGCTAATTTAAGCCCCACACAGCTGCTTCGCTGCAGGGCCAAGGGTGAGGCCTGGTGGGGGTCACACCTCTGGTGGTGTGCCCCTGGACACTGACACCCCCCCCCCCGGATCATCCCTGGTGATGAAGAGTGTACATTTCAGAAAGACAAAGCAATATTTTAATAGTCATTTGGCCATAATATCTGCTGGATAGAGGCCAGAACCAAAAGCATCAGAGTGAGAATGGCCTATTAGAATATCAAGTCCAATTTCCTAATGCTTTGTAAACCAGACAAGTCTTCAGTGATAGACATCTAGGTCTTACTTTCCACTATGTAATCTGTGGTAACAATTGACAATGTTTGGGAAAGAAGGCGAGTTTTCCATATGTTTCAAAATAAATACCTTCTTTTATAGAAAACACTGAAAGACTTCAACTTATTTTTGCATAAGCCTTGGGAGCCTTCCAGCTAACAAACTCTTAGCCCAGGTTGAAGGATCAAAATAGATGTGACCTAAAATATACAAATTAAATTTCCTTAAAAAAAAAAACAAACCTGCAGCAGTGGCAACAGCACGGACTGGCACACAAAACAATGAAACTGTGGTACTGGGGCAGGGAGCTCTACAACTTTGTACCTATAGTGGTTCCAATCCCAATTGTGGCCCTCCTGCTGGGGTGGGATACGGCAAGATTTGGTTTAATCACTTTAAATTGCAGCTTTGTGGTTAATATATTGTTACCTATCAAGTCTTATGAATTGATATGACTTCAACAACCAAAACAGGGCAATTCCTACAAACTGTGAACTCCAACTTCACTCCTTTTGATACCTTCAAATGCCCCTTTTAAGCAGTTTTCTTTTATTAAAAAGAACCATGTGAAGAGTACATGGTGAATATTAGTATCTTTTGGATATTTTTATCCATTACTATGCTACCAACTTGTCTGATTAATCAGCTCTGGTCAGCACATGGGAAATCAAGAATTGGGCATAGCCAGAATAAGCTGCAAGAGAATGGGGTCTGTGGGGATGTGGTTAGGAGTTGGAATGCCTAAGGGAAGGCATAGAAGATATGTTGACAAAATGTGCTGGTGTGTGAATGCAACTCCTGCTATGACTGGTATCAAAGGGAGTTTGAGGTGGCTATCATGTCAGATTCCAAAGCAGTGATCACGAGCGTCATGAAAAGCGTGAGGGTGGGCTGTTGACCAAAAATATAATGTGGAATTTTTGTACTTGCAAGTACTAATATCATGATGATCACTGATATAATAAGTGAATATAAGAAACAACCTATTTCCACTACAGTCAAACAAATACAAGTTGATGAAAAGTGAGATCAATGAATTCCTTCCTTCCACTGTTGTGAACTCATTTTGTCCTGTTTATTACATTAATACCCTAAGCAACAGGGCAGAATTACAAATTGTTTGCAGTTCCTCCAGCCTGAAAGGGAGAATTGGTGTGTGGTGTTTAATCCAATTCTGTCCTGCAAATGCTTCCATACCATTTTTTAAAAACTCTTTAGCATCTTCACAAAAGAATGTAATTTTCAGGAGAGTCAAATGATGGCCAAGGCCACTTTCTCCTTAGCCTGCAATGCTACAAAGCTTCACAATGCAATAACCAGAGACCCAAAGAACCACACTATCAATTATGCTTGCCCAAAGCGATTCGAGGCTTGCTTTTTTGAACAGCCAAATGGCATATGAAACCATTTTGAAAGTGAAGAGATTTTCAAAAGTAAGGACCTGTTATTTGACAAAAAGTGTACCCGAGTGTGCCTAAAGTAGCTCTATGAATCAGAAATAATTTGTATAATCTAATACTTTTATGCTGCCTAAATAAAAAAAGAAATGGTGCACAACATGTTCTCCATTTCCCACAGCAAGATAGGCTATGAGGAATTGCGTTTCTATTTCCTGAGTGAAAAACTCTAAAATCCAAAAGCAAGCTTGTATGGGTTTAGAACCATTAGACCCTGTTTCGCATATGTATAAGAAGTGATCATGACATAAGTAAATGCAATTTATAATGAACATATTTTCCCCTTTCTTTTAATTTCTCAATTGTTAGAAACATATTTTTGGAATGAAAGTATATATAAAGCCATTATATGTACACAGTTTAAAAATTGTAGGTCTGTTCCAGTAAGTATCTCCTCAGAGAGCCTCTATTGTTTTGGTGGTTCAAGTAGGCTTCCATTCATATTTTACATCTGATGTCAAACTATGATAGTGTGCAGGAAAATTAAAAGGTTTTCAAGGCTGGATAACTACAGCAACATGGAGTGTGCAATCCTAACCAACTTTCCGGAACTGGCGTAAGAGCAGTGCAGCTCTGAGGTAAGGGAACAAACATTCCTTTACCTTGAGGAGGCCTCCGTGACTGCCCCTCCCCCACTGCAGAACATGCCCCATTGATACAGCTATGTCAGTGCTGGAAAGTTGGTTAGGATTGTGCCCTGAAAGATTTATAATCAACTTTAGAAAGACGAATATAATTATACTATTTAAGTATTTGGATGATCTAATTGCTATTTCTTGCTAAAAGTCCTATTACTAATAAATAAAAAGTTAAAAAGTGTACTTTAGAAGGACCAAACTATATTTCTTATAATGTGCTTGCCAATACAATCCAGCTATTCAAACAAATAAAATGAATTTTGACTATATTTCATGGAAACACTTTCCCTCTAAATCAGAGCACAAGATGGTTACATTGCATTCCAATGAATTTACATTATAATAAACCTTGCTTATTTTTGTAGCAAATGCTGTGCTTCCTGAATGCCCAATCACATTCAGCACATGCCAATCCAGGAAAATATAGCAAGCTATTAAAAACTGAAAAAAACCCAAAATGTACACATGAATGGGACCATTTTTTAAAAGCTTCCAGGTATTATAAATTCAGCAGTCTTTCTGTATTCATGGTTAGCTAATACAAAAATTCAAAAAGATAAAAAAGAGAAGTGCTGATAAAACAGCATACTAGGAACTAGAAATTTCTTGACAATCAACAGTGTAATTGTTGCTGGCTTCTCCAAGCTTCAGATGAGAATAGCCCCAGGGTTTATTTGCAATACAAAAATGTCCCTGTAATCTACTGAGAAGAAAAAAAATCACCTTGCAGAACATTAATAGAAACTAGGATCTCAGAACAGTAACGTAGTAGTGGAAAAATGATAATTACCTTGTGGCTGTATGTTCAAAAGAACTGAGCATTGTTCATCAGCAATTTTGTTTTTAGAAGACTAAAACAGGTTATAGCACATATGGGAAGTGGAAGAAGAAATTCTCCTCAAAAACATATGTAAAATAAGCAAAAATAGCCAAAAAGTTTAAACTGAAAGGCCTTTTTTCTTACAAACTGACGTAGACAGATCCTCAGTGCCTCTGACTAAGCAGAAACCCAGTCAGAATAGATTCAGTATTCTGGTGTTAGAAAAGCAGCAGTTCAGCTAGCTGCTACAGGCCTCTAAGTATTCCTCTACCCCAGTAATTTTCAAGCATTGTACTACGGCAGTGGTATTCAAACTTTTTAGATTGGGACCCACTTTTTAAAATGGCAGTCGTGTTGGGACCCACCAGAAGTGATACCTTTAACTGTTGTGGCAGAAACTGACATTCTCAAGCAGGAAGTTCTATCATTGTAACATAATAAAATGCCACTCCTAAAATGCAAATTGGCGGACTGCAGCAATTGTACAACCATGAAACATCCTTGACCAAAAGCAAGATTAGGACAAAAGATGATGTAAAAGAACTGAACTAAAAAACAATTTTTAAAAACCCTCACTCGAAAATTCAAACTGTTAACACTCACAAAAGGAATATAACAAGAGAAAGCTCTGCAGTTTCCAAGATGGCTGCTCCCAGCTTTCTGCAATCCACTTGAAATCAGGTTGCAACCCACCAAGTTTGAACACTGTGTTATGGCATACTGGTGAGCTGTGAATGGTTCTCTGATGTGCCATGGAAATTGGAACCCAAGCCTGAGGGCCAGATGCAGCCCTTGAAGAGCCTCTATCTGGCCCGTGGCAGGCCTCCAAAGAATGCCTTTGGAAGGCCAAAATTAATCACTTCCTGGTTTTCCCAGACCTAAAGTCTGGCTTTCTGAGGCCCTTTCGCTAAAAAGTTTGGAGACCTTGGTTTAGACAGAGTTTCAGAAAACTCTTCCTCAGACAGGATAGTCAAGGGTGGGAAGGAACCGCCAAGGATTAGGGTTCTGCTTATTATACAATATTTTGAAGTGTAAAATGGAAGGAGAAAATACTCCCAAACTTAAGGCCAGTTTAAACGCTCTGCAGAATAAGTGATAAAGATTTTTCTGGCTACAGGGCAGATGTGACATATTCAGATACTTTTCCACTTCCCAAACTCCTCCCTGACCATAGAAAATTAGCATGTCAGAAAAAGACTAAGCTCAAGTCTTCTCTACCATGCTAATTTTGCATGCGCAAGGACTTTTAGATGGTAAGAGGGCTCATATGTACAGCCTCCCATCCGTAGCTTGATAAGATATTGTTCAAGCAAAATGTTACCCAGCTTTTTCTGCTGCATGTATAAACTGATTTTTAATTATGTTACAGCTATCTATGTAACTTTCAAAATTCTATGTAACTCTCACATTCTACAAAAAAATAAGACTTCTATATTATGCTTTCACAGTACCCTGATCTCTGCCTCGCAGGGATCGACATATAAAATATATAAAGAGAGCAAGTTCTACATTACAGGACTGCCTTTGAAGTTATTTAGAACTTTAGCACATAGTTTGGCCTTAATCTAGATCACCAGTCTTGAACCTTCTTCGTGCCATGACCCAATTAACAAATAAAGGAAGTATGAGACTGGGGACTCAATGTCGATTCCATCCCTCCTGGGACCTAATCCTTCCACTCCTGCCCCATGATCTGAAAAGAGGTCCTACAGATACTTGCTGATCCAAAATAATACCCACAATGTGCTGCACAAGGCTGGTCCACTTTTGTAACTCTAGGCCACTTTCTGCCATGCATGGCCACTTAACAAGAATGCATGCAAAATCTCTCCCTCACTTCCCACCATTATCCCGGTGAAGCCATTGTTGTTTCTGTAAGTTGCTATAAATGGTTTCTGTAGTTAACCCCACAAATGAGCCTTCATTGATTGAAGAAAAGGTTACACTGATCTAGATCTTCTATCTGAACTGGCAATTGTTCAGTCAATGGCTTGGTTAAGATAACAGGAAACTCCCTCACCCTTGCATACTCCAGTGTCTTTCAGATGCAACCCATCAAACTGATTCTGGTTTGGAAGACAAGAGCCAAGGGCAATTTACCTATCTGGGTGCAAGGACAACTGCAGTTTATACTATACAAGGAGTCAGATTGGGAAGCAGAATGCAAGAGAAAGGGAAGGTGCCTGTGCCCCCCCCCCCCGCCCGCAAAGCTTGCTCCCTTTCTGACTCCTTGTTTAGACTTGCTCGTGCAACACCAAACTATGGCTTGAATTGAGCTATGTGGGCTTCCACACCAGCCTTTTTCTCTAATACTGATGCCATTTTCTCACTCACTTTTTCCTCCAAGTATCCCAACAATGTTGTATTTGTGTTCTTGCTGGTTATCTTAGTTTTTTAAGATGATGGTTTGCAGTAATTGTTGTAGCTATCATCGCTATTGCAGAACAATTCTTCCAAGATGTGAACTGCCTCATGCCTCACCTGCTTTGGGGGCATATGAGACACACAGGAGGAGGTGCAGTGGGAACACGAATAAAAAAGAGGGTTCGGTTGCAAAGTGTGTGAGGGACAAATTCTTCTCCCTCCCTTTCTGGTTTCAGAAGTGCTAATCATGGGGACAGAGAAGGGAAGAGACTGTGATGAAAGCCAGTTTTTAAGCTGCAGTTTTTCTCCACAGCTTCCTTGCCACTAGTACCATGGAAGTCCTCTACGGGCATATCTCTGGGATGTGGAGGGTGTCCTTGCTGCTTTTCAAACCTCTTCCTCCCTGTTATTACTCTGAAAGAGGTTTCTTAAGAAGTCCTTTTTCCTGTGTATATCAGACCTGGAATGCTTCTGGTGCTGCTGCTTCCCCTTCTCATTCCTCCTCAATTGTACAGGATGCAAATGGGGAGAATGTGGAAGCATAGTAGTAGAGGCAGAAGCATTTAATTATTGCTATGCATAAAAAATCCTCTTCCTTACAGCAGAAGGATTGGTAATGGGGGGGGGGGGAAGGTGAATGGAAATGGAGGACAGTTTAATGCAATTAGGGCCATTATGCTGTAAGCTGCTTTGAGTTACCTACCAGACAAAAGAAAAAGTGGGATATAAATACTTCTAATAAATAAAAAAACATCATCATCTGAAAGTACCACAAGAAACTGGGTGTTTAGGTCACAGGAAGAGCTGCCTCCATTCTCCCACACTTTCCTTGGATACACAGCCTGCAGAACAGATTGGTGAAACGCAAAAACTCACACACTAAAATCTTCACAGGAGTTGATCCTAGTAAAAGGCACTCTTTCACTTTCACTGCGACTTTTGTGAAATACAAAGTGTCCTTTCAAGGGTTCAATAAAAAGGAACTGTTTGACTGGGAAGTTATCAGAGACCACACAAGCTTTGGAGGAAAAATGCAATTTTTCATGGCCTGCGCTGCGATACATTCTTCCATCTCACACACATACTTATTTTAATTTAATCGGACTCTAATTTACCCATGCAGAACAACATAACGAACCTATCAAATGTATGTTGGCACATGGAATATCCACTGTATAGCCAAACAGACAGCAGCTGAAAAACAGTCTGGCTGTAACTCATCTGTGTGGAAGGGAAAGAGGGAGAGAAGGGAGTTGCAGATTCAGGTGAACATTTTTATACAGCGACCTCTTGTTTTTTTATATGTATTCTGTGTAATAAATATTTGATATCTGCACTGAGCATCTGGGACAGGAGGGATTCTCTTTCCAACCTTGCTCTGCTGGTTGGGTCCTGGGACTAAAATGTTTGAGAACCACTGCTCTAGTCCAGTGTTCCTCAAACTATGGGCAGGGATTCACTTGGTGGGTCCAGCAGAACTTCCAATGAAAACACAGTGTATGAAAGATCAGATAACCAATTACTTCAAGCCCTATTGAGGCTATTCAAAAATCAAATAGCTGCTAAATGCCCTGCCAAGACCAGAGCTCCTGCAGTTTGTAAGATTGTATAAATATTGGGAGATAATTGTGTCTTTTTTCTGATGTGTTTTTTTTTTCCAAGTCAATGACAGGCAGTGGGGGCAAGTTAAGGCTGGATCACATAACTAATAGCCCAATCCTAAGTTAAGGCCAACATAACAGGGCTGTATCCTAAAGCCCATTAGGTGGTGGTGGCGGCGGCAGCAACGTGCAGGCCAAGGGGAGGTTTTTCTCTTACACCTGCATAAGCCCCAGTCATCCCTATGGGCCTGCTCGGATCTGCGCCTGCTGTTGTCCAGGTGTAGGTGCACGTGAGCAGGAGCAGCCTGAATTGAGGCCGCTGAGGTTGGGGACAGGATTTCGGATTTGCCACTATGGCCGTCCTGCATCACAATCCCCGTCTCCGCCCACTGCACTGCCCAGTTACACCCCCGGCACTCCTCTGGAACACCCTCAGCGAGGCCCAGCGCTGACCACGCACCACCGACGCTCAGCCGGCACAAGGCCAGCACTACTGGTGGTTGCGGCAGCACCCGAGTGTTGGCGAAGCTGCTTGCGCCGGTCCAGCACTGTACCGCCGGCACTGATGTGCTTGATGGCACGTTTGCGACAGAGTTCAGCCGGCGCAAGAGCATAGCACTGGCACAACAGGGCTATAGGATCGCGTTCCAAATTCCTAAAGCCTTGAGGGCTGCCTAATTATGAGAAATGGATCAAGATTTTTCAGATCAAGATTTTTTTTTGTGCAAATAAATATCACTTGTAAATAAATATTATTTATTTCTAGATCGCTTTTTTCATTTCGTAAAGCTACATGGAGCCTAATGTTAAACAGCATGAGAACCACTGCTCTAGTCAAACCTCCCTATATCTTTCCCAACTGCTATGAATTTGTTTGTACCCTATGGCAAATAAGCTCCAATTTGAAGAATGTACCACGTTTTCAGAAGTACTGTATAATGCTTTCTAGAGGGCTAATTTTAAAAGCAGAATATTCTGCCACTACAGCTTGTTAGTGTGGCACTACAGAATTTCACTGGTAAATTAGGTACATTTACCTACATGTTACATACATGCTCAGTCTTTCTCTACATGTTATACACTATTAAAGTTATCCTGATTTTGGAGGTGAGGTGGTCTGATTGACTTATTTCTGTCCCTGTTTCAACACATAAGTGCTTTTACAGCCCAATCATATGCTGGAGCAGCACCAGTGGCCTGCCTGCTGCTCTGACAATGGCTGTCATGCAAAGGCTGTAAGGCACTTCATAAGGGGAACGCACAGCGCTGGCAGAGAGACCAGTGTCAGTTGACACTCACAAAGTTTAAAGAACAAAATACAAACAGTAATTAAATACAACAGGAATAAAATAAGGGCGAACAGAAGCGTTTTTAAAAGTCTGGTCTCTGCATGGTGCGAAAATGTCATCAGAGGGGGTACCAGGGAGGCATAACTGGGAACAGTGTTCCATGAAAAGGGTATTACACCTGAGAAAGCCTCTCAGCACCAAGACCGGCTTTGATTATGACGACAGCATCTGGGCAAGGTGATGTGAGTGGAGAAGGTCCAAACATACCCAGAGCTTTAAAAGGTAAGCACCACAGAACTTAGAATTGAATTGTGAACAGAAATAGATCAGGAACCGGTGGAGCAGTATCAACACTTGCAAGCTATGATCAATGATTAATAAATCATTTTAAGGGTGCAACCCTAAGCAGCGCTGCGCCAAATCCAGCGCTGCTTAGGACTGGCTGGAGCCTCCCCTACGTGCTCCTCGGATCTGCGCCTGCTGAAGAGTGGGTGCAGATTCGAGGAGACCGCGTGGCCAGAATCGGGGCCACGCAGCCTTGCTGACGGGCTTAGGAAGTGGCCATACAGCCACCTCCCAAGCCCGCCCAGGTCCTGCCCAAGCCCCGCCTCCCCCTCCTACCAATCCCCATCCCGAAATGGGATAGAGAATCCCTTGAGCCAACTGTCTTGGGTCAGCACAAGGGAGCTCTCTCCGTCAGTGCCCTGAAGTAGACGCTGCAAGCAGCGTCAGCTTTAGAGCTTCAGCGCCGCCGCAAGGGGTGTTGCTCGGCGCCCGCACTCCACCCCTTGCGTCAACTTGATGACGTCGTGTCAATGCAAGGGGCACACTTGGATTGTGCTGTAAATTAAAATCAATTTATCTTGAATCTAAAGATCCTTGTGGAGAAATAGAAGGCATTTCCAGAAATAGAAGGCATTTCCAATAGAAGGCAGAAAATGCTTTCTGCACATACATGAGGATGAACATTCCCCAAGATGCTAGGCAGTCACTTCCTCCTCCTGCAAGGAACGTAGAAGTAGTTGCTAGGAGAAATTTTATGAATCCTTTTGGAAACAAAAAGTCACAAAAGCCACCAAATAAAGGAGCATATTTAAAACAATTAAATGGCCAGTCTTTAAAAGCCAACAAGCATTTTACCTGAGGGGGAAAACATTCAAAAATCTGTATGAACAAAATAATTGGTAAAATATGTCTAGTCCAAGTACTAAAACACTTTTTAATAGCATCTATATAACAATTCATCATTAAGTGAAGTTACACATTCAAGACCGTAGCATCCAATAAAGGTACATGTATGCCATTTATGAAAATTAGTGTACGGAGAATTCTTTATACAGAAGTACTGTATTTTGCAATTTAATATAACTTTTTATTTTAGGATCTGAAAGTACTCTACCAACAGCTACAGCATATTTGTAAAGCAAGAAAAGGGATAACAATTAAGGAGGGAGGAGGAAAGTTAACAGTGTAATTTAGATATTGAACAAAGATAACTTTTGCTCAAATGAAGTTAGCTCAATGAAAAGTATATTGAGAGTGGCACCAATGTTCCAAATGTTGGAGTTGGCCCAACTCTGTCTGCTGTCTACAGGGGGCAGTCTAATGTCTGAAGGGGCACAACGTGATGTCCTATGACCCAGACCATTCTTACCTATCCTCTCTGTGATTCCTGCGGGGGCATGGCCTTTAACTTATTTCCTTCAAGAAGGTTTGATTGACTGGAGTCGGTGTCCCTGTTGAATTGATAGGAATCGAGTGAAGCCAGGGGGCGGGCTTAGCGGCCATGTTTGTGTGCCCCAGACAATCTTTATTCCAAGCATTTCAGATTGCTTTTCTGGTACTGTTTAGCACTTAATAATTTACTCCTGAAATAAAAACTTACGAAAATAACAACGTGTGATCGTGTAGAAACATCATTGGTAACCTAATTATGATTCAATATGCAATTCCAAGGTTTTATTCCGCGTAATTATATTACTGAACATACCGGACGAAATGCTGCTTGCTGTCTATTTAAACTCGGATTGCACTGTTTTGACAGACTTATTTTTTGAAATCTACACAAGCAGAAATAACGTGTGAACGGGAAGGAAAGAAAAAAAGGGGAGGGTGGGCAAAAATCAGATAAATATATAGGAAAATTACATTAAAATCTCTTCATGACACAAGTAGTTGTCAATATGAGAGTAATTCTTTTTTACTTCTAGACTATTAAGAGTATTTTTTTAAACTTCTACATTCACCCCCCCCCCATAAAACAAATTCTGTTAATGTTCAGAATTTCAAAAATATTACAGTACAAAATGGAAGGCGGGAAAAGACGTGTAAACGGGAAGGGGGGAAAAAGGAGGGGGGAAATATTACATACCGATGTAATGTGAATACATGAACCTTTCCGTGGAAATTAAATCCCATTTTTCGTAAAGCGATTCGCACACCCGTATGCAGAACACGCAGGCATGATTTAAAAAGTTGATATTAACTTTTACACACGTGCAGGAAGATTTTTATTCGTGAATTCGCGGCAATCCTCATTGGCGGGAAAGATCTGAGTCAGCCATATTTGTGTGCCCCGGAAGCTTCAAGAAAATGACGTCATGCCGACTCCAGTCAATCTAACCTTCTTGATTTCCTTCCCTTCTCCTCTGAGCACGTCCCCTTTTGTCCTCTGACCACCAAGCTGATAAGATGTGCATACCAAGGGCTCTGATGCCCCCACCATCTTAAGCACACCTCTATACATGGCAATGCAGCTATAGGGCATTGCCTTCTAAATGTTAGTTGTACCTCTGATCCTAATCAGACGCTGTAGATATACACTGGATGGAACTGTGAGTAAACCTTTCTTTTTGCATCTTATCTTTACCAAGCCTCTGCCTCATGTGTCTTTTGTAATAGCAGCCAGCCTGGGTGAGGGAGGTTCCCCGGGAGGTGATGGCCCTAAAGGGGAATCCGCTGCTTACCCTACTCTGCTTTCCCCCCATCATCAGTAAGAAATTTCCAATACCAAATGCTGAATATATAAGAGCCAGTTTTCTGTGATCTTATATGAGAGTGATCAAGGAACAGAATGCATTCTGGGAATGGAGCAATGCATCAGAGAAACACTGGCATAATTCAGACATAATGAGAAATTAGAATTTCCTGCTATGAGCTGCTGAAACCATCATTTGAACCTAGTGCTCTTCCTCTAACTGTGATTTGAAGAAAACTACGCTTTCCAAGTTCAGACACAATATGGAACTACAATATACCTGTAGTTTACTTCAAACAGAGAGTGAACGGTTTCCTTATTCTCCTCTTGCTCACAAAAGAAGTGGGAGCAGAGGAATCTCTAGCTCAGGGATAGGCAACGTGGGGCTCGTGAGCTACCGGTAGCAACCAGTGAGCTACCAGTAGATCGTGGCCCTTTTCAGCTCAGAGCAGCAGCAGTCAACACTGAGCAGCAAGAAAGGATGAGGTGAAAGCACAGAGCTGGAGAGCCCTGCCCTTTCCCTGGAGCTCACGAGCTCCTGGCCAGCATGTGTTCCCAGGAAGTGGCTACTAGAAGGAGGACTGGTGACTGCCGGATGGAGCAGCAGAAGAAGCAGTTTCTCCATGATGGTGAGAGGTGGAGCACGCAAAGCATGGAGGGAAAGGAAGTGAAGTGAAATATGACTCCCTCTCTTCTCCAGATGTGTGGAGGACTTTCTTAGAAGTTCTCCTGCCCTCCAAAGCATAGGCCGGTGACTTACCCTGCTCCCTTGCTCTGGAAATTTTTTCCTTACAGTTAAATATGTGAGGGAGATAAATATTGGGGGGGGGGGAAACCATGAGTATGTATGTATGTATGTATGTATGTATGTATGTATGTATGTATGTATGTATGTATGTATGTATGTATGTAAATAATATAATTTATTTATTAATGATCTGTATTTATTAATTTATTAATATTTATTTATGATCTGTTGTTATTGTGTGTGTTGCTTCTTGGAAGACTTCCCTGTCCTGCTGCGTTGCTCTGGCAATTTTTTCTTACCATTAAATTTGGGGGAGGAAAGTCACAGTAGCTCTTCGCCAGTTAGTCATTTTGTTAAGTAAGTAGCTCATGTACATCTGATGGTTGCCTATCCCTGCTCTAGCTCATAGAGCAGTGGGACCACAGAAAGTTAGGAACACTGTAGGTTTTTGCTGGGGGGGACATGATGGCGGCAAAAGCACCTTGGGGGGGTCACACCACCATCACACACAAAGGGCTTTTTAAAATGTATCTGGGGGTCACTATGTTGCTTTCTGTGCTCACTTCAGCAGCCCATATACTAAAAATAGAACAATGCTGCTCTGGAGGATGCAGAGAGTCCACGTCTCCCTCTGCGGGCCTCTATGTGCCTGAGAAATGCTCCCTAACTCAACTGCTCTATTAGGTTGCTCTTGGCTGCTGGATTTTTATGACCTATTTCACATTATTATAACAATAATAATATACAAATAATATAATAATGTTTTACGGTATTTTGCCATTTACACTCTACTTCTTTATTCTGTATTATTTTTGTAATCTGTCTTGATTTGCCTCAGCAAGAATGACAGGCATAATTGTTTTTAAATAAATCAAATTAAAATGCAGCCAAGAATGCTCTTTTCCCACTCCCTGGGACTTTGCTCCACATTTGCTTAAAGTGCATTTGTTTAAAGTGTATGTGTAAAAACTAGCAAGGAAGAAAAATTTCCATAAGAAATGTGTGCTGGAAACCTCTTCTATCCCCCACCTCCAATACGGTAATTGCTAGGCTAAAACAAAGAGATTACCTCACGGTGATTGAGAAGTCTTTCTAAATCTGCTGCCATTTGATTCTTGACACCCAGCAAAGCTGTCTTTTCTTTATTTAAAAGGCTGGTAGAAAAAGAAATAGTATTAGGAAATACAATAATAGCAAAGGATTATCTCTTCTAATCTTGTATTCTGGTTGCAACATGAATTTTTAGAGCAAAATTGTTGGCAACTATGAACAAATGCTGAAGTAGCAGCATAAAGAAACTCTTTCCTAGCTAAAACCTGTATGTTTACATTGTTTTGAAAAGGAAGGTGTGAATGTTGTCATTAGACTGTGCTCTACAGACCATTTTATTCAAAGTATTCAAAACACCGCAAGTACCATTGACTTCAATGGAACAAAGCCACCATAAATGTCAAAATATACTGGCTTAAGTATTCATGCACTGTACTATTAATCAAATGAGAGAGCAGAGTGAGTTGGGCTAATTTTCTTTATATACAAAAGCACATTAAACACTGGTTTGATTTATAGCATGGTTTAAGGCACAGTGCTCATGTGACAATCACAGCTCTTGGAAGACTTTTTAAAAATTGGAAGGGCTTCAGTAAAAATAGTTTGCTCAATAGGAAGTAGAATTGCAAAATTGTTTGTGCAATTGATGGGCTACACCCACCCAAATTAACACAATAAAGACCCAAAAAATACAGTCATTCACTTGTTCCATTCTTCGAACCTCCATGGATACAGGAAACCACAGATAATGGTATCTTTTTTTTCTGAAAAGTAGCCTCAGACCACCTCTTGGGTGGGACCAGAAGACTCTTCTGGTTGCATCCATGAGAAACAGGTCAGCCTCCTGTTTGGGATCCACAGTGGGACAAATCTGTGGATAAGGAGGCACGACCTGTAATGCAACAGAGTTTTTATTATGTTGATACCAAGTAACAATCATCAAACTTTCAGATGCAGGCAAAATGTGTTCACAAGAGGGCTTAAAATGTATTGATACTAAACGTAGTGATAAATAGGCTAGTAATAGAAGCAAAACAGGAGCAAAAGATGACAGAATCTGTCTGAAATGAAACAAAATTTTTTATACTTACCCAATATCGTTCTCAAGTTGTGCAATATGTTCTTTCTGTAGAAGTATCTGAGAATCTCTTTGCTGTACGGATTCAATGAGATACCTGTAAGGTTGCTGAACTTGATTCATCAAGGAATTAGCTCTGCCCAACTGAACAAAAAGAGAAAATTAATGAGATTATTACATTTTAGAAAAAGAGAATGGTATGTTGTTCATGGGACGTGGTGGCGCAACGAGTTAATCTGCTGTTGCTGGGCTTTCCAACTGCAAGGTTGGGAGTTCAAGACTGCGTGACGGAATGAGCTCCCGTTGCTTGTCCCAGTTCCTGCCAACCTAGCAGTTCAAAAGCACCTACAATGCAAGTAGATAAATAGGGACCACTTCGGTGGGAAGGGAACGGCGTTCCGTGAGCTATGGCTTATAGTCATGCCGGCCACATGACCACGGAAGCTTGTCCTTGGACAAAACGCCGACTCTATAGGCTTTGAAACGGAGAAGAGCACCGCCCCCTACAGTCGGTCACGACTAGACCATTTGGTCATGGGGAAACCTTTACCTTTATGTTGTTCATAAGAACAATCTTGTAAGCTACACACAAACAAAAAAGTGCTATGTAAAAATTATTGTACAATGGAGTTAAATATCAATTAATCTACCATGTTACATTTTCACTGGTTCAGTGTGTATCACTTTAGTCTCATCATCTCAAACATTCAACTGAGAGCGCAAGCCTATGAGTAGGAAGTGCTGGTGCAGAGTTGCTATGATGGCGCAAGAGGTTGAAAAAGTGCCATAAACCTCTAAGTGACCTCAGGAAGAGCCCCTGGTTGCTGGTGGAGGCGAGTTGTGTTCCAACTGATGCAGGGACTGGGAAAGGGTGGCAAAGGGAGTTTAGTAGTTAGGGAGGGGTGTTTCTGGGTGGGGGAGAAGTGGGCCTAGGAGGAGGATGGGATTGGCTGAGGTCTCTTCTGCCATATCCTAACTCCCCTCCCAGCCTTGCTAGCATTACACCTTAACACTTAACACCTATATAGCTCCAAGTATTCCCATAGGGTTGGGGCGTTGTGTGGGATAAGGAGAAAGTATCCTTACCCCGTGATCTCCAGCTGTCTCCTAACCTGCACTGGATACAGAGTAGGCCAGATATATTTAATGGAAGATCGGTAAACTGATGCGAACTGGGGACTTTTCATAAAAGCATTTTTCATTCCCCAGCAGTTTATTAAAACTGTCAAAACTAGTATGACATTACTAACGAAGAAGCCCTTAGGTGGACTTTCCAAGAATAAAGAAAACTGTATATGAATATTAGTTTAGTTTACTTGTCTCTCTGACAACCTTTCAACTTTATGTGTAGCACATAAAACCTTCAGTCTTTCACAATGAAAGATATATCCTAAGAGTTAAGGCCATTCATATCTAACTTGATAGTATACATAATTAACATTCATGTATGAAACTAAATAGGCTTCATTAATTCTGAATCCCTGCACAAATCCCATTAATGGCAATACACTATAGCAGTGGTTCCCAAACTGGTGGGTCACAACACACCAGGGAACTGGAAAAGGGTAATTCCCCTTTAAGGAGAGGGCCCAGAAGTGAGGGCAGCCACACAATCTCCATGGTCATGCTGCTGCTGGGCAGGGAAGGGTTTTTTTTTTTTAAACTTACCTGGAAGTTGCTATGGCTCTTGGGAAGGTCTGGGGAGCCTGCTACTTCCTCTGCAGCCCTACCTGAGGCTTAAAGCCCTACCTGAGGCTTCCTCTCAGCCCTACCTGAGGCCCTACCTGTTGTAAAAAGTAAAACCACTTTTGGGCCAAAAACTGGAAGTGGTTTAAAAAAAACCCAAAACCCTTTTTACAACATTTTGAAGCTTCAGAGAGGGCTGCAGAGTGGGAGGGGTTTAGTTGTCCAAGGCTCTTCATACCCTCCAGAGCCATATCAACCCCCAGTTAAGTTTTAAAAAATCCCTTCCCTGCAACATGATCATGAAGATTGCATGGCTGCCCTCCCCCCCATCCGCACGAACACTTACAGGGTTCACAAAGTCTTATTCTGACTTTGGGAAGCACTGCACTATAGCATTCTTTTTGTATTCCAGGCCACAAAGCAAATTACTCCAATTGAGAGCGCAGTCCTAATCTGGAGTTAGGCCAGCACAGTTAGGCCAGCACAGTTTGTCTGGCACTGTAAAGTATGGTTGGACCACTCTTGAAGTCAGAGAAGCCAGCACACAGACAAGCACCATCCTCCCTGACTCCAAGAGTGGTCGAAATGCGCTTTATGGTGTCTCTTGTGCTGGTCAAACTTTGCTGGCCTAACTGTGCCAGCCTAACTCCAGGTTGGGATTGCACTCTGAGTGCAAACCAAAACCATTCAAACCAAAACTGGAAATACTAGTTTTAATGCATGTAATGTGGCTGTGGATTGGGTTGCCAACTGTAACCGTCTAGACGTGATAACCTCTCCCTTACAAACATTAGTTCTTTAGGTAGTGAAAAATGTACACTAAGCATTAATTGCTTTATTTTTCATATTTTTATTTTTACCTTCTTCTAAGGAGCAGGCGGTTCCTTCCCACCTTTTTGTACTCACAAGAACCTTGTGAGGTAGGTGAGTCTGAGAGTTAGTGACTGGCCCAAGGTCACTCAGGAAGCTTCATGACTGAGCTGGGATTTGAACCTGGACTTCCAGGTCTTAAATCCAACTCCTGAAGCACTATGCCATCTTGACGCTCTTTACATTTGTATTTACAGAATGCAAGATGTGGGTATGCATACATGTTTATAAAATCAGCTCCCGACATTCTATTAAACCCTAGCACTGTTATTGTCAATTTTTGTACATCCAGGAGCCACATTTAATACCAAATTGCAACATGGGCCCTACTTTTTTGAACCCCTATATTGTATATACCAGTTTTACTCCTCTTTAGGCTAACTAAAAGGGTGGGGAACTTGTATTTTCAACAGTTCTATAGAAGACAGAATCTTCGTTGGCATAGGTTTGGTCTTTTCACATGACCAACTATCAGCATAATTTCTACATAACAGTTAAGGCTGTGATTCCCAACTTGAGGGTCAGGACCCCCAAGGACCCCCGCTACTTTATAGTGATGTCAGAAATTAGTTATGTGTGCTTAAAAATCTCAAGAGGTTGAAACATTCATCAAAATCTGGAGAGTTTGCAGGGAAATGTGCCTTAGTGAATAAAGAATCTGAAAACTATATAAAATAGCAATAGTACTACATGAAAAAATAAAATACCTCAAGAACATTGAACCAGTTTTGCTAGTTCTTTCCTTGTTCAGAAAACAGAGACTTATCTGTCTAGTTTGCATTTTTGTTTAGTCTGCAAAGTAATCTGTCTTTTGATCTCAGCTTTAATACAACATAAATTGTTCTGAAAGGGGTTAGCATAAACGTGTTTTTCTTAATTATCAAATTGTAACCAATACATTTAAAATGCTGCTTTAAATCACGAAACTGCATTCAAGATATATGTCTTTTAAAATATGTCTATTCTTTTTCAGTTGGGAATGATGTACCTCTTGTGAAAGCTGGGTTACTTGTTTCTTCTGATGCTCCAGATCTTTTGTAAGCAATGAATTTTGCTTCTCTAGCTGTAGTAATCTCCTTGCCAAGTGTACACTATGCCAATAAAAAAGGACATCTCAAAACAATGTTTTTAAAAATATGACAGAGTCACACAGAACTTGCTCTTACTTTTCAGTAATATGTTAACAAGAACAAATATGCTAAAATAGTCATCGTGCCTCATGACACCATTGGTTTGATGCCACCTGGTCCCTATTGTGCTACATTTGTAGAAAATATTCCAAGAACACCACAGCCATTTAACTGCTCCACTTGTAGCAACTGTCTGAGCCATCTCCAGGCAAGTAGGCAAGGGTATTTTTCAAAATCTATTATTCTTCTCTTTCAGGCCATGTGTGAGTTAGACAGGCTAGTTGGGGAAAAAACATTTGCGTAATAGTTTTTATGAACTTAGTTTCAAAATTAAGGAAGGTTTAAATAGGCTAACTTGTTTAGAAGTGTTTGAGTGTCTGAGAATCTGCTCCACTAAGGGCTGAATGGAAGTTCAAGTTGGAGCCTACACATATACTGTGTTTAAACTGGGCTGGAAGAACAATACTCCCCCTTACTTCCCATAGGATAATTGTATTACTTTCCTTCCAGCAGCCAACTGCCTGTATCTGTTGCATTTTAGATAATTATCAGAAAGCATCCATGGACCACAAAATTACCTTTAGGCAATCATTACAGAAAAGCCTCTCTCCCAAGTTGCACTTATCTAAGCCATAGTAAATTATAAAACCAATGGAGTAAACATATGAAGTAATTTATTTTTATAAAAGAGAAAAAACATGAAACAATATTCAAGAATATTAAGTACGCTTTCCGGGGGTTTTCTTTGTAAGAGATATGGATTTATGGCAGTGTTGGGTAACTGAACAATTCTCAGTAGAAATGCCTGTATTTGGGATGCAGGATGAAGAATATTTTCTATGTAGGAATAGGAGCAAACATCTTCTTGTTTAAGTAAACTAATAAACCTTAAACTTTACTCTATATAGCTAAAGAAAACTATCTTTACAAATCTCACTCTAGAGGCTGAACCTATCACTTTTCTACTGGGCGTTTTAATGTGGAACAAATATGCCATAAGTTTGGCTACAATGCCAAACTTTATTTGAGGGTTTCTGACTGGCCACTGTGAGAAACAGTAGACTTGACAGACCCTCTGGCTTACTCCAGCCTGATTGCTGAAGTTCAGAATACATCAACTCTAACTGCCCTCAAAGTCTCATCAAGTTCTCGCAAGGCTTCCTCCTAAATGAAGTATTTCCTGAGTACAAAACCTGGAAGGGCAAAGAATTGAAAATCATATTTGGAAAAGCACAACTCTGAAGATCAAGTATCAATGAAGGCTGTAGAAGCCCATTTCTGTCCAATGAAGATAAGAGAATCAAGATTTATAACAACAATATTGTAGGCAGCCATATGCTTTGTTGTCATGTACTGTCCAATTTACTAAAAATAGTTATTGGAAACCACTTCCAGTTTTTGATCGTGAAACCAGAAGTGGTTTCCAATCTTGATTTTTAGTTAATCAGAGGCTTGGGTAGCTCTGTGGAGGGTTTCGTGGGGCTTCCCACACCCCCTGGAGGCCAGCACTACTAGCAGGTAAGGAACCCCCCTTCTGTCCTGGCAGTGAGGCAATCCTAGGAACTGCATCAATGCTGCAGCCCAGCCCCCACAAAGACTTAAGCCGTTTCCTCCTCCCATTGAGGACTTTGGGAACCACAGCAAAAAATCCGTAGTCCCCAAATCTCCAAATGCCATCTTTTGATTTTCCTAACTGCAAACTGTTGGGGAATTTACACAATGTCGCCATCATGTCCCTGCCTCTTCTTTTGCTTACTACCTAGCCAGAGCTAGCTTTAAGCCAATTGGACCAATTTGTCCATACTCACTAGAGAACTCTACTCCGTTCTTGTAGGCAATTTTATATTAAAATGTGCTTAGAACCATTTGGTCCTTTAACTCACATGTGCCTTTTAAGAGCACATTTTGATTGCTTTTCATTCTGTCATGTAAAGTCTATAATATATTTTATTTATATCTCTAAGATTCTATAAACATTGCCTGTGAACCGGGGCCCTGCAAAAAATAGGCTACTTGTTTGGTGGATACGTATATGAAACATAATATGACAAAATAATGAATTCTAAGATGATGTCACAGTTACTCAGTCATGATAATATTTTAAAAACCTTCAATACACAGCAATATAAAAATGTCAGCTCGCTAAGATTTAGATTCTCACAATTTCCTTGTTAATGATAATGTCGTGCTAAAGTAAACAGTATCTACACAAATTCAAAAATATCAATAAAATGCAATGTGAAATAACTATACAGGTTGAATGAAAACAATTTGTTATCCAATAAAATTAACTGAGAAATAATGCTGAAGCAGTCAGTGAAGCAAAATTACTAAATGATTGCAGCACGAAACTTCCCTCTTTGGTACCCCAAACGTAAAATTTACAGTGGGAATATGCAGTGTTCTCAGTACACACACTATTCAAAACTTGTTTTGCAGCATTAAATTGGTGCCACTATTGGTACGTTTTACCTTATGAAAATATTATATCCATTATAATAATGGATTATAAAGGCTTTTGAGAGTATGCATGGAAGTGGCATTAGATGCTTTCACTCAATATATCCAAATGCTTCAAATCACATGAAGTCTGGTATGACAGTCCCATAATAATGGGGTAAGTTTTGATAATTTAATCTGTATTACACAAGGTTTTATATACACATTTAAACTTTGATAAAGCAGGATGGAACAGCATGAATTTCCTGGACAGAAACACTCTGTTGTATAATCATAAAGCAAAAACTATGGGTCTAAGCCAAGTTTGTTTGCAGAATTATCAATTATTGTTTGCGGCAGGAATGCCATAAAGTCACATTTTTGTCAACACATGAACAAGCAGAGGTAGGCATGTGCCTAGGAATCCTGAATGGCTTCAGTTCTATAGGGTATGCACTCTGTATAAGGCTGTGCTTCCCCACTGTTGCAAGTAAGTGTATATGCAGTTAACACACTTGCTGGGTAAAACGTGAATCAGCTGATAAAGAATAACGAAAATAGCATGCATGCTCAGAACGATTCAATTTTTAGAAACTGCTTTCATGTCAATTCAGATGTTTTAAGTCAATTTTAACAGCAAACAGGATAAAAAGAATCACTTTGTGTCTTGCTTTTCACTTGAAGGTCATATATAAAACTACAAATACATATAGATTGGAAATCATCTTTGCCATTTTCAAATCAAATTTGACTGAAATGAGCACTTTATATGCTCAAGTTCAGTCAAGCAAGGTAAGTGGTTTTCTGTTTCAAACAAGCAGACCTCTTGTAATGTGAACAATACCTTAGTGTGTACAGGGAAGAGAGTTTATGCCAGTCACTACCTCTTTGGGAAATATTTGCTTGTACTTGGTGCAAAAACAGAGGAGTACATGTAATGTGCATTTACAGCAGTGTGACCTGAAGCTGAAGTGCTGTGGGAGGCATTCAGAAAAAGAACAGACAGCTAGCCATAGACAAACACAAAGCAAAGTTTCCTAGTAACTTCGTTTTCTATAGACAAGCATAGCTTTCGATTGCTTGAGAAAAGCTTACTGCAGCAACACAGATACTGTTTTGTTTTTTAGCATGTATTTGTATAGATGAAAAGAATAACGGGAGACATTCAGCCACCTGTGTCTATCTGAAGGACACATTTTCTTTAAAATGAGGTTGACTACAAAATAGCATATGACAGAAGTGCTAAACTAGGACTGCTTAACTCTGCCAGAGCAAAGCTTGTTAAACTTTTAGGACCATAAACACGATAGATTTTTTTGTTTAATACAGTAGTAAAATAGGGCTAAACCGAATTTCCAGTTTCAGGGGAAATAGTATCCAGCCTGTGTGTAATGCCGAGGGGAATTTGCCCATGGGAGTGGTAGGAGAGAATCTTGTTGACCAGTGTTTGTGGTTGAATGAAGCAACAGCAAAAGGGGTTTAACAGAAAGGCTGCTCCTGAGGGTTGACTTCTTCACCATTAGCCAGCCCACAAGCCTATTAGCAGCTTCTTCAGTTCTCTCCCTATGGAGAGAAGAGCTTGGAACCCAGACAATATCAACTGCCAAAAGCGATGGCTCTGCCACTAATATATTCCTAATTATACTGCACCCTTATGTGGATTTTAACTATAGCTTTGAGGACCAACCATCCCAGAAGAGTGGGGAATAAAATATAAATAAAGAACAACCTTCAAAGGATCAACACGCAAAAATTAGTTCCCTCCAGACAATAAGGATAAATACTAGAAAACTGCTGTAGAAAAAGGGAGGGAGTAGCTTCTTAAAGTTTAACATGTTTTCATAGAACAACAGAGTTGGAAGGAAACTTGAAAGGTTATCTTATAGTCCAGGGCTCGCCAGACTCCAGCCCATGGGCCAGATCTGGCGCCTATTCTAATCCCTGGCCCACATGAACAGAGCTGTGGGGAAGTCTGCTTACCTTGCCACCGATCTCCGTGGAACTATACTCCAGCCAACCATTTCTCTTCTGGGTTCTGCTGTGCCAGCATGCAATGTGCCCAGATTTCTAGACAGACATGGCTGGCCAAAACACAGTTTTGGGGAGATAAGTGACAAAGTAAGCAGGCTCCCTTGCACACCAGAATGCTCCGGTTGTGCCAAGCACACAGCGGTCTCCAAAGCCCGGCCCATGGGCCACATCCAGCCCTTCTGACTATTTTATCTAGCCAACATGGTTTCCCAGGCTCTCAGAGATAAAGATATCTCAAAAGACTCACTTCCAGATTTCCCAGTATGGGTATATACTGCATTCAGCCACAAGAGGTGCTGAATGTAAAGCAAAGAAATGATTCCATTACACTGTATTAATTCAGCACTAGTGGCGGAATGAGATATAAACAGATGTTGGGAGACCTGAAATATAAACAAAGTTAATGTCTACATTAAACTTATATGGAGCAGAAATGGAGACAAAGAAGTTTATAATTTGTGTCAATGTCAATGTTTTTTTAAAAATATATATTCCTTCTTTTCATGTGCAAGTCCATTTTGCCCTCTGCTCCCCTCCTCCTTCCACCCCCATCCAGTTATTGTATCTGATTGAACACTCAGCGCATTCGTTCTCCATCTATTTATTTGTTTTCCAGCCCTTGACACCATGTCAGATACAATGTGGCCCAAATGCAGAAAAGTTTGGAGACCCCTGTTCTAGTCCAACTATCAATGCAGGCAATTAAGACTAAAAGAGTGCTTGAGTAGAAAAGTAGGAGAACAAAATGCATTAAAACATTATTTAATGCATTAAAAATGCATTAAAAACAAACCAGGAGATAGGCAGGACAGATGCATTTGTTTCATTTGTTGCTCTGGTTTCTCCAGTATTATCCAGAACGGCTTGTGATATTCATACAAACACCTTCCATTCAGTACCATCTTATCACAATGCCTTTGCTTAGTGAAAACAAAAGGCCTTAGATACATGAATGGGTTCTGATTTTTTCAGCCCTAGGGGATAGCCCTAATATCTTCAGCCTCTAGCAAATTGCTTCTGCTCTTGTATTTGAGGCCTACTTCACCCTTATTATGCTTATTATTGCACTGAACAGTTTAAAAATCCTTCCAATTGATAGATAAGGTAATTATTGAACTCTTATTGAGGGTCAACTTGTATTCCAAGAATCTTGAATTTACAAAAGTACAAAAGCTTGTACATTCTTGAGGAGCTGAATCAGCTCTAAATAGTCTAAAACCAGAAAAACATTGTAATCAGCAGTAGTCCTTGCTTAGTGAAAACAAATGCATTTGCAGTACCCAGGGCCAAAGACTATTCAAGCCTTTGAAGAT
Source organism: Lerista edwardsae (assembly GCA_029204185.1). Lineage (NCBI taxonomy): Eukaryota > Metazoa > Chordata > Lepidosauria > Squamata > Scincidae > Lerista > Lerista edwardsae. Next base: position 114,225 of record JAJKFI010000171.1, on the reverse strand, counting down.
AATGAAGCAGCACCTTGAATTGGGTTCAGAAAACAACAGAAGGCCTGTGCAGACAAGCAACAATTGACATCCCTGTGGTCTACTCACATGAAGATGACAGAACACAATATTCTTTTCTGCATCACACCCATTCAAATACAGACTCAATAGCTGTATTTGAGAATTGCAAGGAGGAGGCTATTTATTGAATGCAACTGCCAGTTGGGGCCTTAATGTAATTTTTCTGCCATTTGTGGTCTGTTTTTACAAAACATGGTGCAGATACAATGTTGCCTGATTGTGAATAGTGCCCCGTGGACTCAAATCTCCTGCCCCAGGATTCCGCATACCTTTTCTTTTCTTTGTGCAATCTCCCCTTTAAACTATAGGTAGTGTCACGTTAGTACTGTACAAATCTTAACGCTAACCAGGGAAGGTCAAACAAGAGCTTAGAAAACAAGTTCCAACAATATGCTTCAAAAAGTGGGAATAATTCAAGTAAAAAGGGGAACTAGTGCACAAGCCCACAGGGCATTCCCAATCTATAAAACTCTATAGTTAAGAGATTAGGGGCACAATCCTAACCATCTTTCCAGCACCGGGCCAAAGGCAATGCAGCTCTGAGGTAACAAACATACCCTTACCTTGAGGAGGCTTCCATGACTACTACTCCACTGTGAAATGAAGAACATGCCCCATTGGCACAGCTATTATATGTCTGTGCTTGAAGGTTGGTTTGGATTTGGGCCTAGGTAATGTTATGTATGTTTCAGGATAGGGAGAATCTATTATTACAATTTAAGTTTGATTTTGCTACTGCATTGGAGTAGAATTGCAGCTATAAACTAAACCAAATGAAACCTTGTTATTCCTAGAATTTATTTTACCTTGGCTTTTTCTAAAAGCAAAAAGCTACATGTGGTATGAGGTTCAAGCCCAATTAAGTTTTCTTACTCATGTAGGAATTCTTGATTTTCTGTGAACTATCAGTTCACTGGGATTCACACTATCACCTGACATATAGCAATATACTTCCAAAACCATACATGGTTAATTCTTATAAGCTCCTTGTATATTTTCAAATTTACTGAATTGTATTTCCAAATTTAGTGAATGCTGTTCACATGTCAGTAAGAATTCTGACACAAAATTAATAGCTGTTAGCATTCGATTTGATTCAGCTTCTGCTATCCTATTGCTTTCATTTGTGTACTGAAGTTTCAGCAATGTTACAATTTAAAATATACTTCTCTGCCTTATGCTTCTCATGTCTTTTCTTCTGATCTTTTGTTTTTCTCTCTATCCTCCCAAGCTTGCTTCATTTCTCATCTTGTCAGTGAGTTTGCCCCCTCATCCATGCCCAGCTGAATTATTTCTTATAATGAAGTAACATTCATTTGATATTTAATATTTCACATCCTGCTGACAGATATTTTACAGAAATGCAGGTCCCTTAATCAGGCATGACAGTAAGTGTAAAAATGAACTGCATTTGAAGAGAAGAAGCAAGCAAGTACAAATAAAACGCTCAGAAAAGACTGGAATACCTTCCAGAATGAGAGTGAAAGATCTGGAATCAAAAGAGGCTGTAGGTTGTCAGTTTTTTTCTGTTTTTAAAACACATGTCATATTAAATATTTAAGAACGTATAGGCTGTCTTTTTGCAAAGTCCCAAGCTAGCTAACAATTAAACATTAACAGCAAGCTACACAGCAGATAAACACAATTTAAAAAACAAACCAACCCATAACCAATGTAATTCATTCCAGTTGAGAGAGGTAAAATACCCAAAATCTAACACCAGCAAAAGGCAAACAAACTTTGTCTAGTGCTTAGAGTCACCACTGAGAAGACCTTCTCTCTGGGTCTATGGGACGCCCAGAGAAGGGTCATAAGCCTAATTTGCTGAATAAATTCATATGGGAGCAGGTGGTCCTTCAGCTGCTTAGCACTTTAAAGATTAATACGAAATGTCATGCTTTAGAAAAATGCAAAATATAGCCATCTTATGGTGGAAACCAGTACTGTGCTAGTACGATAAATGAATCCAGGATGCTTTGCTAAAAAGGGATCTGATTTTCATATGGGATTGTGTGACATGTATACTATACAAGTTTATATTAAACTAGTGCATGGATTATTTGGAACTCCAGCCACCATGTTCAGTTTCTGGTCACTATGACATGACAGTCTCTCTTGCTAAAGGTTTCAGGATAAGGAAGCTTTTTTTCCTTTATTTTGGAGTTGTTCATTGAAGAACTGATTGGCTGCTATGGGACTGTATTGCAACATCCATCAGGGTTCAACTATTGTTTGGCTGAACCTCTGAGCTAGGATTTCCAACCATTGTGGTTAGAATCGTAGCCTGATTAGCTGAAGCCATTAGTGGGTGGTCTATTCTCTCTCTGCTGAAATCACTACTGTATTGGGAAAGGAGGATCCTGATATACAGTTTTCATTGGCTGGAATTGCAAGCAGGCAGGTTATCCTTCTCAGAGGAAGCTATGATTCTGCTGCTGCCACCTGCTGGATTTACCTTCAATTGCAACACTCAATTCTTGTGTTGTGGCTGAGCAAGCACAGATAGTCTGAACAATGTACTGTACCCATGGATTACTGGACATTTGGATTTAGGAAATATCTTTGTGTTTATTGACTCCACCAGCATTTCTCAACCTTTGTCCCCTACTGTACCCCTTTGAATAGTCCATTTATTGGAAATACCACCAGAAGTAACTGCTGATTACCAGTTACTTCCAGACTGGGAAGCCAGATGTGACTTAACAAACACCAGTAAGGTGTTCAGGGAAGATGGGAGGACTTTTTTTAGTGCATAAAAAATACACACTGGAGCTCTATCCAGTGAGCCAAAACCATTGCTTGTCCTGCTGTCCTGCTGGTTTTGCTGCCAGGTGGAGGGGGTCAGGAGGCTCTGAGTATGCCAGACAGTGAGAATCTGGAGGTCTCAAATGTACTACTGGACGCCACCCAGAGTGCAAAAGATTAAGAAACGCTGGTCTACACCAATGTTTTGTTTCTTAACTTTTAATAAATACTGTTGCTTTATCTCAGCTCACGTATGGGTGGGGGGCTCACATTTCCCAAAAAAGTTACATTTTAAAAAAAAGAATTTTGCCAGGTTTAAGCATGTTTTTGAAACATACATACCACATAACATGTCATTTGACGTTCAGAAAAGTGTATAATAATATTCTGAAATCCTTCAGAGCATAGAAGCGTCCATGAAGGGTGGTTCTATGACTATCCTTCAAAGACAATCACCTCTGGTGGAAAACACATGTATGGACAAAGGGAGGGAAGGGGAGAAAAGCAGAATACTGGGAAAGAGTTAAGCATTCTTCCCAGGTACACTTTCAATTGGAAACCCCCCCCCCCTCAAAAGTTATGTTCTTAAAAAGAAGGAGTTGTTAGGGTTTTGTTATACACATTTGCATGAAATTCATTTTTGAGACTTCACAGGCCTTTCTGAAGCCTGACGTCCTTTCCCGAAACAATTTCAGAAAGCACTTTGAGGGGATGAGATTTATGTTCTGGACAGAGGAAAGAAAATAAGATTAACTGAACTAGTGGGTCACCTTTTTTAACTTTTAAAAGGCAAAATGTGATTTATGTTGCCGCTGTGGTAGTGTCACAGGCACCTTCCAACAGGTGTCGCAACCACTAGCTGAACCACAATCCTCATAAAGCATTACCCCAACAGATTGATAATGGGAAGAAGATTATTGCTTTTTCTCAGTAAGTACACTTTGAAAGTCCAGTACCAGCCTTAATGTGTTTTGTTATTTGAAAGGAAAAACTACAGTATTTTTTTAAAAGGCAAGCAGTATGAGATAAAACACTTAACATGGGTCACAATTCAACTTCTGTGTATAACAGAAAATTAAAATTCTGTGTGGTCTTTTGGTAGCAGTGGTGGTTTTTTGTTTTTTTACAGAAAATGTTCTGGAAATTAATTTTGATGTAGATTTCATCAAACAACAATGATTAGGGTACAACTACAGCAGATCTATGATGGGAACCCCACTCTGGTCTTTGTTTTTTAACTATCCTTGCAGCTGTGGGAGGGAGGTAGAACTGAATCAAGAGATAGTGGAAGGGCTGGCTTATCTTTTCTTTTAATTAAAAAAACAATTGTTCCCTTGCCCTAGTTTCAAATGATAATTGCCCACCCCTTAGGCTACTGTTTGCCCCACAGTCCCCTCTTGAAAGCCTTTTCAAAAGCAGCAGGAGATATAATCAGAGCTCTCTTGCAAACCTGGTTTAGCCTGCAGAAATAAGTTGAAATTTTATCTTTTAAACAAAATGCATCAAATTATCTATTTAAACAAGGCATTCTAACTACAGCAGCTGTGACTCCAATCAATGAAAGATCAAACTGGATTTAACAGATTTAGGTTTTTATATAAAAACATATTTATGTAAATTTGGTTAACTATAACTGGAAGTTTTAAAAAATATGCCTTGTTGTTCAGTCGCTAAGTCGTGTCCAACTCTTCGCAACCCCATGGACCACAGCATACCAGGCTTCCGTCCTCCATTAGCTTCCAGAGTTTGCCCAATTTCATGTTCATCGCTTTGGTGACACTATCTAACCATCTCATCCTCTGCCACCCCCTTCTCCTTTTGCCTTCAATCTCCCAGCATGAGGGTCTTTTCTAAAGAGTCCTCTCTTCTCATGAGGTGGCCAAAGTATTTGAGCTCCAGCTTCAGGATCTGTCCTTCCAGGGAGCAATCAGGCTTGACTTCCTGGAGGACTGACCGATTGGATCTCCTTGCAGTCCAGGGGACTCTCAAGAGTCTTCTCCACACCATAATTCAAAAGCATCTATTCTTTGGCGCTCTGCCTTCCTTATGGTCCAGCTCTCACTGTCATACATTGCTACTGAGAAAACCATAGCTTTGACTATGCGAACCTTTGTTGGCAGGGTGATGTCTCGGCTTTTTATTGTCTAGGTTCGCCATAGCTTTCCTCCCAAGGAGCAAATGTCTTTTAATTTCATGGCTGCAATCACCATCTGTGGTGATCTTGGAACCCAGGAAAATAAAGTCTGTCACTGCTTCCATTTCTTCCCCTTCTATTTGCCAGGAAGTGATGGGAGTGGTTGCCATGATCTTAGCTTTTTTAATGTTGAGCTTCAAGCCAATTTTGGCACTTTCCTCTTTCACCCTCATCAGAAGGTTCTTTAGGTCTTCCTCACTTTCTGCCATTAGTGGTATCGTCTGCATATCTGAGATTGTTGATATTTCTCCCAGCAATCTTGATTCCAGCTTGTGAATCATCCAGCCCTGCCTTCCTCATGATGCACTCTGCATATAAGTTAAATAAGCAGGGTGACAGTATACAGCCTTGTTGTACTCCTTTCCCAATTTGAAATCAATCGATTGTTCCATGTCCAGTTCTAACTGTTGCTTCCTGACCTGTATACAGGTTTCTCAGAAGACAGATAAGGTGGTCTGGTACTCCCATCTCTTCAAGAACTTGCCACAGTTTGTTGTGATCCACACAATCAAAGGCTTTAGCATAGTCAATGAAGCAGAAGTAGATAGTGTCTTTCTCGTGGCTGTTGCTGGTGGTGTTCTCCATTCTTTTAGATTGTGAGCCCTTTTGGGACAGGAAGACATTTAACTTTAATGTTATTATTTGGTTGTAAAACACTTTGTGAACTTGTGTTGAAAAGCGGTATATATAAATACTAGTGATTGATTGATTGATTGTTTTTCTGGAACTCTTATTTTCTCCATGATCCAGCGAATGTTGGCAATTTGATCTCTAGTTCCTCTGCCTCTTCGGAAACCAGCTTGTACATCTGGTAGGTCTCGATTCACATACTGCTGAAGCCTAGCTTGTAGGATTTTGAGCATCACCTTGCTAGCATGTGAAATGAGTGCAACGGTGCGGTAGTTCGAACAATCTTTGGCATTACCCTTCTTTGGGATTGGAATGTAAACTGATCTTTTCCAGTCTTGTGGCCACTGCTGGGTTTTCCAAATTTGCTGGCATATGGAGTGAAGCACTTTGACAGCATCATCTTTTAAGATTTTGAATAACTCAGCTGCAATGCTGTCACCTCCACTAGCTTTGTTGTTTGTGATGCTTTCTAAAGCCCACTTGACTTCAGACTACAGGATGTCAGGTTCGAGCTCAGTGACAGCACCATTGTGGAACATCAGGAACATTTAGATCGGCCTTATATAGTCCCTCTGTGTATTCTAATATGCCTAAAAGTATACTAAAAAGTTGGAGGAAGATTATGGTAATTGTGAAGAGACCATTTAAAATTGCTTAGAATTATAGAATGATGCAGTTGGAAAGGACAATAAGAACCATAAACATAAAGATCATAAACTTATAATGAGATTTTGCCTCTCCATAGTAAGACCTCTCATATATCAGGCTTCCCAGCTCCCAAAGGAACTCTCATGATCTAATCATAGAGTGCAAGAAGCAGAAAGGAACCCCACTAGGTTGGAAGCTCCCTGCTAACTGGGCAAGGAGGCACCTATTACAATGGTGTGTCTCAGTAGGGGGAGAGTGTCCCTTTCCATCCAAGCAATGTGACTTTTCCAGTGGCTATTGCTGGAATTTCTTCTTCTGTATCTTTTTTTTTTTTTTTTTTTAAAGATTGTGAGCCTTTTAGGGACAGGAGCTATTTATTGATTTATTTTGAAGTTTTGTTGAGCAGTACATAAATACTCATACTAATAATAAATATAATAATCTTTATATCATAGGATATCAAGGTCTGAGATTGGAACTTGGGCATCACTGAGAGAAGGTCACTATTGTGCCAATTGTCACTGAAGCCCTTGGATACACCTTCACGTTCTTGGCCTTGAGAAATCTTGTGGCAAGGAGTTCCACATACCAATTATACACTGGGTAAATTAGAAAAAGTACAGAAGAGAGCAACCAAAATGATTACCGGTTTGTTGGCACCTCCCTTACGAGGAAAGGTTAAAGCATTTGGGGCTCTTCAGTCTCGAAAGAAAGACTGGTGTGACATTTGGTATCCTCCAATCCAATCCCGTGGCAATTTTAAACTTCCTTTTTCAGTTCCTTAATAACTCTTGGGTGGATGCCATCTTGATTCAGTGACTTATTATTATTATTATTATTATTATTATTATTATTTATTTATTTATTTATTTATTTATTTATTTGATTTTTACCCCGCCTTTTTGCCCGGAGGCACTCAAGGCGGCAATTTTGATCTTTATTGATCTTTAATTTATTAATTAAGTATAACACGTCTTCTCTTTTAACCTGATTTAATTCCCTAGTCAAGAGTACCTGCGAGGCAGTGGTATCTGCCCAAGGTCTTCTGCTCTGAAGACTGATGCAAAGAACTCATTTCATTTCTCTGCAATCCCCAAGTCCCCTTCTATCTCCCCTTCCCCCTTCCCCTCACCATCCAGCAGGCCAAATGCCTCTCTTTCTGGTTTCCTACTCCCAACATATTTAAAGAAGTTGCTATTATTATTTAAAGAAGCTTTTATTATTCCTCTTTATGTTGCTAGGCATGTGTTCCTTAAAGTCTTTCTTGGCCTCCTATATCAACTTCTTACATTTCTTTTGCCAGAATTTGTGATCCTTTTTAGTCTCCTCATTTGGGCAAGTCTTCCATTTATGGAAGGAAGCTTCCTTGCCCTTTACACTCTCTAACTTTGCTTGCTAGCCATGCTGGCACCCTCTTACACTTAGTCGAGCCATCCCTTCTTTGTGGTATACACATCCACTGGACCTCTACTACTACTATTACTTTAGACAGCCTCCATGCTTTCTCAAGTGACTGGACTTTTTTAACATGCCCTTTCAACTTTTCAACCCTTGGGAAGTCAAGGGTTTTTGTGTCAGAATTGTTTGGCACTCTACCCCCAAACATGAACGGCGCAACAGATCCCAGTATGGTCACTGTTCTCCAATGGCTAACCAAGTCCTGGGTATTGCACAATATTAAATCCACAGACACCTCACCTTGTGGAGCCAACCAAGCACTGATGGAAAAGGTCATGATTTCAGCAACTAGTTGAAAGAAGCAAGCAAGAAGGTGCCCCACAGGTATTCTGGAAGTTCCAGGCATTATATTTGGAAAATGTCCTTTGAAGAGCCATAAAAGGTATGGCCCTCCCTTAAAAAGGTGTCCTCCTTCCACCGCGCACACAAGGGAACACCTCTTTGTAATTGATTAATTGACTTTACTCTTGCAACAAACCACAGAAAATAACCCCATCATTCTGAAATGGGCTGTTACAATTAATACCTCAGGAATGCCTCTCCTAAAGAGAAGTTTCAGCATCTTTTAAACTTCAAGGAAAGGATGCTGTGTTCCCTGGCAGAACTGTCTTATTTGAATATGAAATCCAGTCCCCTGTCCTCTGGTGGGCTCCATGACAAGTTGCTCCATGGCATAATCATTTAACATGTCAAGAAAGAGAGACATGGCCTAACCTACCCTCTCAGTTTCTCAAACCACAAGAAACTGGGTCATGATCCATTGGTGGGCCACAGACCCACAGTTTGAGAACTGCTCTAGCCATTAAGCCCAGCAACATGTGACAGGCACAACTAACTAGCAATTGTCTATTACAGTGGTCTTCAGCCTTTTTTGTGCTGCAACCCCAATAAATAGATAATTGAAGTATGACACTGGATACCCACTGCCAATCACCTCCCCATCCCTGCACCTGATCTGCCCGCATCATTGCCCACCCCCTATTCCCATTTGCCCCATTTCCCCCTTCGTCATGTGTGTACAATAACCCTGTGAGGTAGTAGCCGGAGCAAGGTTGGCCTTAGAAGCTGTGGGGCAAGACAGTAAGAAAAGGCTATGCAGAATTATATAAAGAACTTAGTCTTGATAAGGCAGTTCCATTATTGGATTGGATCCAAGCCCTCTCTTGCATAGACTTTGAAAGTTTGCCATGACCCCTAAAATGAGGCTTTGTGACCCAATTGGGGTCCCAACCCACAGAATGAAGAACATTGGTCTATCAAATGGATTTTAAAAAGCTTCCTCTTGCACACCAACTTTGTAACTGAACAGAAAGCAAAGCAAGCAACATACTTGCAATCTAACACTCTTTTTACCTTTGCTTCAGTCGTCTTTTGGCCGTGGTAGGAACGTTTGCACCATATCCATAGGAGAACAGCACTCTTTCTGCTTCATCTTCATTTTCAACTATAAACATACAAAACAGTGGCTTTTACAGAAGCTTTCTAAAGAACTCATATGGAAAAAAGTTAGCCTTCTATGCTTCAGACCATGATTAATATACTGCTTTTCAGTAACCAGAACAATAACACCACAAAGTAGTTTACACAGCAAAATCAAAAAGAATGGGTCCCTGTCCCAGAGAACTCACAATCTAAAAAAGATACAGAAGGAGTACCAGCAAATGGGGGGACAAAAAACCAGGATGCTGGGGCAAATAGAGATAGCTGCTCTCCCACTGCTAAGATAAAAGAGCTAGTACTTAAAAGATGTCTCTTGGCCCAGTTAGCAAGGACAATTCTAGTGGCCTGAATTGGGGCCGCCATGGCCAGGATCCGGCATTAGGATATGGCACTACAGCCATCCGGCGTCACAACTGGGTCATAACCACTATCTCTGCCCGTTCTGCCACCCAGTTACGCCCCCAGAACGCCCTCACGGAGGCCCTGCGATGACCGAGCGACACCAGCGCTCAACTGGTGCACGGCTGGCACTGCCGATGGTCACGGCAGTGCCCGAGCGTTTGCACTGCCACTTGCTTCGGCCGAACATCATACTGCCGACGCGGACCCGCTTTACGGCATGATCATGACAGTGTTCGGCCGGCGCAAGAACGCAGCACTAAGGCAGGTATAGAATTGCACTGCCCATGAAAGACAGAAAGGAAGAATGAAGATTATGCAAAAGGTCCAACTATCTACAGGCAGCTGGTTTTGTTTATGAATTAAATAACCAGGAAGTAAATAGGGTGAGAAAACTGACTCCATATATATTCAAGCAATTATGCTGAAAAAGTTTAAGTTAAAAGATACATGGAAAGACATTGTACAGCAATTTACTGATGGGATACAGTTGCTGGAAAGTTCTTTAATTGTGATAAGTAGTTAAATCTGGCTAGAGATTTGTAAAAAAGATGCATACTTAAAATTCACAGAGATGTGCATTCTTGCTTACACAAACAGGTGGATCTCATATCTGCAGTTTCAATTATCCACATATATGGGAACCCACTCCCCCCCCCCCCACACACACCACTGCCTTTGTTTTTGTATGGTAGCTATGGCAGCATGGATGTTTCTTCCTTTCACTTGCTTAAACTTTGAAAATAGCAGGCGAGGGGAAGAAGGCATAGAAGGCTAACCACCGGAAATCACTTTGAAAGTAATGGAGGGGGGAATGCACAGATTCCCTTGACAAACCACCCCAAATCACTTTAAAAAAAAAACAGCATGGGGAGAGAAGGCATAGATCACTTGATAAATCACCCAGATCACTTTGAAAACAAGTGGGGGAGAGAAGGCACAGATTACTTGATAATCCCCAACTAAAATAAGAAGGAAGTGAGCTCCGATTGTACGTTGGAGCTATTTTAAGCATCAGAGAGGCCAGCGTTGGCCTCCCCAATGCTTTGGGACACTTGCCTGGCCCCCCAGATAAGGGCAAATGTCCCTAAATGCCCAAAGCCCCATGATTGCTACGGCGCTGCCAGGCATTGCTTTCTTGGGCCACTTCGCTAAAAGGGAAATGGCCCCTTTTTTGCTCTCTATGGTGGGTCTTAACCCACCATTTGAAGAGCATATTATAACTGTGTCATAATTACTATATAAAAATAATAATGTAAAGATTTCACATATATGGTAATTTGTTTTTCTTCAATATCATCATCTTTACAGAAAAAGACTGATTTAGACAAGCAGATCATCTTGATTGGTAAATGTTTAGATTTCAAAGATTATTCAGTGCTGCACAACAAAGTACAAAAATAACTGTGGCTGCAATTTTAAGTGGAGAGCGGAGCATGGGGGTGTCCATGACACCAGTTATGCAGGAACCAAAGCCAAAAGTCTCGAGACATCAAGTAATCCAGACCAAATACACATAGGCTATTCATACCAAAGCAGGTGAATGTGCAGTGGATTAAGACCACTTGTCTGGGAGTAGGAGCTGAGAAATGAGGTGTTTAATTAATGTAGAGAAGAAAACCCTGTGAATGGAGATAGCTTCATGGTCAGACCCAATCATACCAAGAGTGAAGGAAGCAGAAAGGATCAAGGCAACCTGGCTTGGTTTCACATAATCTGTAAACTGCCTTCCATGTGAGTTAAGTAAAATCCTGACCTTTTCAGTCATATGCATATCAATAAACAAAAGTTTAAGCTTCTCACTGCCACAAAATGCGCCATTTCAGAAAAGCATTGGTCCCTTTAAAGAGCTATTTATTTGTGAGATATGCAATCCCCAACTCCAAATGCATGCTATAAAGGAGAAAACAAGAACTATTTAGCTCTGGAAATGAGTGTTCCTTTTTCCTGGCAGAATATGCAACAGCATAATTATACACAGTAAGGAGAATAATTACGAGCACGGAATGTACAGGACAAAAAATTTTGGCAACAGTCTCTCAAAACTGAATGAAAAAATTATATTCTCTGCAAGTGCTAGGAAACACTATCAAAACATAAACATACATTATTTTGATAAGCTTTTTGACTAAAATTGAAAAATAACAGCTTGGCTACTGAGTAATATTTCTGAATATTTGCAGTCAAAATTGCAAAAATAAATTAGCATGACAAGAAGATCTGCACATATGTACACTAATGTTGACTAACAGAAAATAATGGGTTCTGAGATATCACAATAAATGCCAAGTTTGGTAGAGATTACTCTCACTCAATATGGACAATATTTGAAATCAAACATTCTCAGAGAAGGTGGATAGTTAAATTCTGGGAATTCATTGTTTCAATTTATAGTTGATGTTCAAGCAGAGTCTAACGAAATAATTTTGTTAAAAACATTCAGTGGGTGTGTAGTTGTTGGCATGTCCCCAATCTCTAATATGGAGAAATAATACTGATCTGCCTTACAAGGCTCTTCTAAGTCTTGTTGAAATAATGAATTGCCAATGCTTGGAAAACATTTTGGTTCACAAAGTCAGGGCCCCTGAGAGGAATTTTATCTGGGGTACAAAAAGATTTTTTGACCCCTTCCCAAAGAGGGTGGAGAGTGTGTGAAACAGGGCAGAAGGAGGGTGATAACAGCCAGAATAATCTTTGGAGTCCCGGTCTACCAGACTCCCCAATGTGGAGCCCATGTCTGCCTGCCCATGAGGAGTCAGCAGTTAGAGTAATACAGAAAACCATACACACTCTGAAGTGTCTCTGAAATTGTTTAAATACAGACTATCATCACAAAAAAAGTAGCACCATCATATTTAGGCTCACACTGGAATGGACAGTGTCCTTTGCGTACCAAAATGTACTTCTGAAGCTGCTCCCTGAGCTCCTAGACACTTCTTCATGGTAAGTGGAGCCACAAGCCAAGCGACTGTAGCAGGTCGGTTTCTTCCCAGATTTGTTACTATGTCAAGGAGCATTTTATATGCATATGCTTAGTCAAAGCATATGACTTGCAGCAGCTATAGCTGCTGCTCACAGCAGTAACGCCCCAGCATCCTGCGCAGGCGGCGAGTCCGAGTGAGATAGGAAAATGTAAGATCCCAGAACATTTCTGGGGCCCCTCCTTTGGCACCTGGGCCCCCTTTTTGACCCTGGGCCTGGTTAAAAATTACCTCCCGCACTCCCCCTTCTCATGGGCCCTTCACAAAGTATAAATTTATATTTAAAATACTAGCTTAATTGTATGCATACACAGACACACACACTGTACGAAACAAGTTTGACACCTTCTGTGTGTTGCATGTGATCATTGGGGGTAACATGTTTAATTTATTGTTCTTTGAGTGTGAAGCATGAGAAATTGGCAAGAATAATTTTTAAGTTTGAATACTCCATGAAAACTGTGACTACATTAACAGTACTACAAGCTTGAATAAAGACTCAGGTTTATTAGGATATATATGGGCTGTAGCTATGGAGAGGGCTTTATGTTGAGATGTGACAGTGTGTGTGTGTGTGTGTGTGTGTGTGTGTGTCGGGGGAAGAGAATAAATGGGTGAGGGTGGAAATAGAAAGTTAAATGCTTGCATAATTTATTCAAGTATTTACTGTGTGTGTTCACATATATAATAATCTGCTGCGAGTCTCTGGAACCGAGCATGGTAAATATTCCTATCATGCTTTATGTCAAAGATAGTTTTGGCACTCAAAGATCTCTCCTTGCTCTTAGAGTGCTGAAAACTAGTAGGTGAGCAAGATAACAATGAAGATACCTGGACTGAATCAAGAAATTCCATCCCTCACATGGATCTTCCTCTTTAGGCAAGAGGGGGAAAGTACCATGTACATTCATTCAAATGCAGTACATTCATTGTGCACCTTTTGCCCTCTGCAAAGCTGGTTCTTTTGCCCATAAGATTCATTTGTAGGAACCTACTTTCATCACACATGGCTCCTGATGCATTACGGCAGAAAGGAGAAATTAATATCTGCGCAACAAGCTCTTCTCTTGTTATTCATTTCAGCAGTCTATATGCCAAAATGTGCCAAACAAATATGACCAAAAAAATCCACATACAAATCTGACAGGCATGGTTTAAGGGATCACAGCCAATATAGAGTAATTTAAGTAGATAATTAAAATGAAATAAATATTGCCAATTAAGGCAAAAAAAAAAACACCTTATACAAATTGTACATTTTAATGTAACATGCTGAATACCTAAAATTCCTGAAATTAAATGTTCCAAATCTCATTTTCAGATTTTAAATAGATTCTAGGAAAAAGTTGACAAATTTAGAAAATCTTACGTTCTGCTGTTTGCATTATTATCTCATCAAGTTCTTCTTCCAGTTTTTCATAGGTGTCAAGTCTCATTTGGTTCTCAGAGTTTTGTACCTGAAGTTCTGAAATTTGTTTTTCACTCAGTGCTTGAAGATTATAAAATTCTTTGGTTAAAACCTATTAAAATGAAAGCAAATATTAACAGTGGGCTCGAGAAGAAAACTAAACACAGTCTAATATTGACAAGCTTATTTCAATTAAGAAAATAAGGACAATCCTTCTGAATTATAGGCCAAAGTTCTATCACATCCAGCATTCCATTTCCCACAGGTGCCCACCAGCTGCCACCATCAGAAGAGAAAGGGGCACTTCTCTCCTGGCAATGCATCTGCAACTGGCATTCAGAGGCATATTGCGGCTGAACTAGGAGGTTATACATAGCCATCATGACTAGCAGCCATTGATAGACCTGTCCTCCATGAATGTCACTTCTCAGAACAATCCAAAGTAGTGGCGATCAACTTAGCTTGCGGTAAAACTTTCCACAGAATAATTATGAACAGTGCATCTTAAACCTCCGTGAAATCTGTTTCATTAGGTGACCATCTGTTCTAATATTGATAGGAAAAAAATATGTCTGTTCATTCTTTGATGTTGTGCATAATTTTATGACTCTCAGGGCCCAATCCTAGCCAACTTTCCAACACTGATACAGCCATAATGCAGCCTCAATGCAGTAATGCAGAGTTCTCAAACTGGAGAGTTGTGATACCCCAGCCAGAGGACCTCTAGCCCTGTCCCCTTAAGGGGGGGGGGAGAAGAGAAGGCAGCAGTAACACAATTCCCAGGATCGCACTTCTGTCTAGGGCAACAGGGGTTCCTATCACTTTACCAGTCAAAGCACAGTCCTTCTGGGAGAGTGGGGAGCCCACAGATGCTTGAAACAGAAGGATCGAGACTCACTTCCGGTTTTTTATCGTGAAACTGGAAATGGGTTGCAATTGTTTATTTCAAGTGTCTAAGGTTGGAGAGCCCTGCAGAGTCATCCGCGGGGCTCCACGCTCCCCCCCAGAGTACGACGCTTCAACTGGTAAAGTGATTGAAGCCCATGTTGCCCCAGGCAGCAGCACAATCCTGGAGATTACAACACTGCCTTCTTTCCTCCCTTGCACACACTTACAGCAGGTCAAACTCCCAGCGAGTTTGAAAACCATTGCAATAAGGGAGCAAATGTACCTTGAGCAGGCCTCTGCGACTGCTCCCACATGGAAATAAAATAAACATTTTCAATGTCACTTATAAGTTCTAGCTTAAGGGAACAAGGCATAAAAGAGACATAAAGCACAGGAAGATCAGAACCTGCAAGAGAAGGTATATGGTCTAGAAGGGCCAGAAACTTTACTAAGAGATCTGATATCCTAATATAGGTATTGTCAGATTTCAGAACTGTTTTTGCCCTATCTGGAGAGACCAGGGATTGAACTTTGGACCTTCAGCATGCAATGTTCTTCCACTGAGCTACAGACCCTCCCTGAATTTCCCTAAGTTCCAAGCTCAAAAGAACACAGCAACTCTTTGGAATTTCCATTCAATACATACCAGGT
Organism: Lerista edwardsae; assembly: GCA_029204185.1. Taxonomy (NCBI): domain Eukaryota; kingdom Metazoa; phylum Chordata; class Lepidosauria; order Squamata; family Scincidae; genus Lerista; species Lerista edwardsae. The sequence goes on along the minus strand of JAJKFI010000171.1, from coordinate 98,723 downwards.
TCACTGGGTTCCTGATTTACAGACACCCACATTGTTGACTTCTGCATTTGGGCCTTTGCCATACACTAACACCCCCTTCCCGAGCCACCCAGTATTAGACCAGGCTTTGTGCCAGTTGAGAAAAATACCCATTACCCTGAGGAGACCTCCAGCTGCCTCCTAACCTGTAAAGGATACAGACCATGAAGTCTGGCTGGGTTGACACAGATTGGGCTGCTTGTGTATAATTATAGGTGTTTTTTTATTGTTTCAGCTCACCAACATACAATTATGATCAATTATACTGGTTTAAGCTAACACATGCAAGCAAAATCTTAATTTTTCTTCTTTAGGATGTTTTACATATTGTTTCTTATGTTTTACATACTGTTCCTTAGCACCACATTATGATCATGTTCCTTCCACCCAATCATCGTCCAAACAAAAGGAGGGAAATGTGAAGAGCCACATTGGCATCACTTTCATAATTATCATCTGAGCCATGCCACAGCGTACTAATGTCCTTGTTACATACTTCCAGTTTTCGCTGATATTTTTCACATTCTAGCTGACACTGTGAAAGGTTCTTGCAGGTTTCTTCTTGCATGAGCTGCATACGTTCAGTTTCAAAGGATTTTAGTTTACTCTGATGGAGAAGTTCCACCACTTTGCTTTCTGTGCTGAGTTGCAGCTTCCTGTACCTGAAAAAAAACCCAAGAAGGAACAATTGAAGGTTTGAAAGTTAAAGGTTCTCAGAATTTGTTTTTGTTCAACATGTATGCAAATGTGTATTCTTCTGAATTGTGTTGTCACACGTGATGATGGCAAAAGTGTATCTTAGCGCACATATAGTTGAGAAGCTGCAATTAGTTGCGGCTTCCCCAGTGCACCTATTCTACATGCACACTTTATAAAATACATGTCTGCGCTGTGATCATGTATGACTATCAGCAGATAGGATTTGTATCTTTTTCTGTATAAGAGAAACTGCTATGTAGAAAAAAATTTTTTATCTTGTGGGTAATAGTCCTTACTAGGACACTTTTTGGAAGCACAGAACAATATTTTTGTTTGGGATTGCAAAAATAGTGCAACTTTTTTTGTTTAAGATTGGTTAAGTGGGTTTAAGATTGCAATGAATAAGTTTTAATTTGTCTTTTTTGATTTAGTTTTGAGTTGTGAGGATCTGAGAAAAAGACAGCAAGTAATGAGCAGAATTGCTGTTTTAAATTAATTTAAATTAATTTTTATAGCATTTAAACAGCCTAGTTTAAAAAAAATGTCAGAAAATACTGGTAATCAAGAACTAACTGGTATTAAAACTAGCAGAGCTTTTGCTATTTCAAGACATTAAGAGGGGAGAATATATGCAGCATATTCTGTAGATATAACAGTTTTAGACACTAGGTTCAATGAGTAAAAATGTTGTTTTTCCTTGATGAATTGACTTCATTCAGAGTGTTACCTCTAAGTAGATAGTTAAAGGTGCTTTTCTATTGATATTTATAGAAATACCCTGAAAAAGTAAGGGTTACTCAGGAAATATGCTCTAGGGCAATGGTTCCCGAATTCTTACTCGGACTTTGAGAACCCTGTATTTGCAGGGGTGGGCAGGGTAGCAACATGATCAGGATGATTCCCACCAGTTTAGGAATGAATGCTTAAGGGAATAAAATGTGGAAGAACAACCTGCTTTGGAAATCATTATAATGACCTAAACAGTGGTTTGTACCTTTTTGGGGGTCATGAACCCCCTGTAAGAATCTGATGAAAGTTATTGACCCCCTCCCCAGAAAAATGCACAAGCACACAACATTTTTTTAACACCCTAGTCACAGACCCCCCTGAAGCCTGCCCATGGACCACAGGTTAAGAGCCCCTGCCCTATACAGAATAAAAGCATGTGTTTGCTGAATGTTCCATTCTTTCAAGTGCTGAATCCATCATGAACCTCAATTATGTAGGATATTCACCACAAAGAAATTAAAGAGCCATCTCTTCATTAAAAAAAAAATCGCAGGTGGTGAATTTGTCACATGAAATCATCCTTAGCAAACTGTTATATGGTATTACCAGTGGTGTTATTCTACCGGAACACTGGGCGGGACTTCCAGGTGATCGACAGCCCGCCTGTTGCGTTCTGCAGCATTCCGCCGTTTGCGTAACGTACACAAGCGGCGTAATTGGTTACACAAACGGCGTAACGCTGCGTAACGCGACGGGCGGGCTGTCGATCACCCGGATGTCCCGCCCAGCGTTCCGGTAGAATAACACCACTGGGTATTACCCAAACAACCTGTTTGCTTGCCCTTTGATTCAGCTTAAAATATAATTTGTTTCATTATTGTTGGAGTTGATCTTTGGATTCTGTAGCAACATTCCATCTTTTTTTATGAGTGACTATACAATTAAAAATGCTTCAAATAAGAAGATGATTTAACATTACTTGTTTGGAAACAGTTGCAGTTCCCAATAGACAAATTCTTAATGCACGTTATTTTCTTTTAAAGTACCATTTCTGTTGTCCAAAAGTGATTTAAACATAAGGTCTTACCAGGTGTTGCATTTGCTTTTCCTTTAGTAATTAAACACATAGAGTACTTCATCTTAATTTAGTGAAATATCTCCTTTAAACCAAGGCAAACCTTATAGGCTTCTTGGTTCAAAGCAGATTTTTCCCCCCTGTTTTGCAACAATATTGGCTACAGCATAATTACAAAACAAAAAACCAAAAAAACCCCAACTAAAACCCAGTTCCCAACAAACCAAAAACAAAATCAAAACGTTACTGTCTAGAAACTGGAAAAGATAACCAACATTTAGAATAAAAAGAGTATAAAAGCTGGAAATTATCCAGAAAAAATACTTAATTTTAGAATATTAAAGCTGACAGACTCTAGAGACACTTTCATGAGTGTCCAACAGCAAATAGAAAATTATGAAAAAATGTGTGGCAGATTGCAGCCCAAATGTAAAATGAAGTTGTAAAATTATTAGTTGAAATAAGATACGGACTATTTATTAAAATAATGAATTTATATTCAATCTATATAAAGTTCTTTATTTGCATATACTGCTAATTTTCTAACAGGGAATCACTTTGTTGGAGGGCAGACTAATAAAACTCTTCATGGGAACATGGGTTCATCAAAACGAAACCAAAGACTAGTATACCATTTTTTAAAAGAACTGAGGAGTCTCTTACAGCACTCCCAGTAAGATAAAGCTATGGACCAATCACAACCGGACAACTCCTGGCATTATGTAATGCAAACATTGTTAGGTTCTATGATTTAAGCATACCATTAGTTTTACCATGGAACTCAATGGGGCAATTCATTAAAATTGGTTAATGCTAATAATTTGTCAATTTTGTCTTCATGATATTGCCAACATTAAGATAACTAATTAATAGTCTATTAAATAAATTACATGGGATTGCCAACAACACACAACCATCTTAGCTGTGGTTAAGAGATCTGCAAGTTTATTAATAACTTCCAAAACCAAGAATGTTTGAACAACTTCAAGCACACTGGCTGGACTTAAAAGAAGCCCTTCGCTTCAGAAAAGTCTCTTCATTGCTGCCTTACAGCCCAATCCTATCCAACCTCTCCCCTCCCCCCACAAACTCATTGGTGCAGCCACACTGAAAAGGCATTCGCTATATCCAGTGGGAGAAAGAGAGGCTTTGGAAGGAAAAAGGGATTGAAATCTCTGTACTTCGTAAGCTTTCTGTTCCATAACAGTTCTCCTTGGACCCTGCGCCAGCTTTTGTACATGCCATCGCTGCTGGATCCACCTCGTCCTGCAGCCTTTCCCCTCTCTGCCCAGTTTTGTCTCCTCTGCACCCCAGTTCCACCCTCCCTATTACTGCTTATCTGCTTCAGCAAGGGGCCAGCGGTCCTGTGACATATGTAGGAAGACTGCAGCAGCACACTACTCAGCATCACTTTTGTTTACGGGTCTTGCCCTGTTCGAACTTGGCTTTCTTCCTCAGTCTCTTGCAGACCTGATTACTCCCTTCCTCCCAGGAGGAATTATGGCTTGTAAAAGACAGTGGTACAGAAGAGGAGGAATGCTGCCTCTTTCTCAACTCTGCCACTTGCCATGAGATTTGGGGCCCAGGACCCAACCCTCTGTCTTTGCCTCTTCCTGGACCGCCACCCTGACCGTATTATTAAACTGGGACTTGTCAATAGTGACTAGGTTCTATTGCCGTGGAGTCCCGCCCTCCCCCTAATCTTGGCTGTGGGATGCTTCCCCTTGAGTAGCAGTATTTGCCATTCCACCACCTGCATTGATGATTGCAACTGAAATGGTGGAAAAAGGCAGGAGCAGCGGGTCGTGCTCTGAATGCTCTTTCTGTCAGCGCTCCAGGGGCCCACTGCCTTGTGCTGGGCTTTCCCTTCGCACTGCCACCCTCCCTGAGGGATGTGGTTGAATGGCTTGTTACTCCTGGGCTTAGTGCCGATTGGAGAACACGTGCACCTTGGTCACTATGTCAGGGCCTTAGGCCGCATTGCACCCTCCCTGGGAGATGTGTGTGCAGCACTGAATTGCTCCAGAACAAAGCTACTCAGAGCACTAAAGGCAGGCACATGGCGATGGCCTGAAGTGATCCACTCCTCCACGGCTTGATCAAATGCCCCTGAGCCTGCGCCCCAGATCTTCCTGGCCTTCGCCTCCTTAGTAGTTGGTGCATTCCTTCTGAGCTGCAGAGCCTATAGGGGCCTTTAGGCCTTCTCCTGGTTACCAGGCATAGCAACAACCTTTCTTCAATGGGGGAAGGGTGACACACAAGGGAGGACATCAAAAAGAAGGAAAAAAGAGAGGACCAGCAAAGGGAATCAAGGAAGGAGAAAAATGCACTAAAGGGGAAGGAAAGCCTCGAAGTAAGTGCTGGGCTCTATGGCACTCAGCCGACGACCATACTGTCCTCTAGAAGGCAGGGCCAGACAGGGACACGGATGCCCTCCTACTGGGTGGAGCCTCAAAATATTAGATGACTATGCCTTCTAGGGGCATTCCCAGAGGGTCATTCCCAGAGGTCTCAAAAGCCCCCTACTCATCCTCCCAGAGATTGTATGTATCAACATTAAGCCATGTTGTCAAAGGCAAAACAAAAAAGTTCTATAAATCCTATCAATATTTAATGGCATTTAAATCAAGTAGACATGCCTTTAAAATGTTGTAGCTAGTCCCTAAGTATATTTTATTAAATCTATAAAATAAATGGAGATATGTTATCCAGCTGAATCCCGGAACACTTGCAGGGTGTAGGAACCTTTATTGAAACGAACGAACGAACGAACTCTATCTACCTACCTATCTAAATAAAAGAAAACATATGTACGTACGTTCCACATAGGCTCTGGAACGCTGTAGCAATTTCCACCAAACTTGGTACACATATGCCTTACGCTCTGGAAAGAAATACTGCGGGGGTAAGACCCCACTAGCATCCCTATGGGTGGGGGTGCGAAGGGGGTGCCATGTAAAAATACTCGAAAACGCCCAATATCAGTGTCGAATCCATAGTTTCCGGGGTTACCGAGACAAGCGGTGATACTCTCGATGCAGTTTGAGTCCAGGTTCGGCCCCCCTCGGCGTGGGGGGTGAGAAGGGGTGCAAAATACAGTGCTTGGAAATAGAAGATCCGCAGCATGCTGATGGTGGCATAACCATTTGCTTTCAGATTTCAAAACTCATCCCACTTCTAGAAATCCCACTTCCCACTCACTCTGTGGGAGTGAGACACACCTAGCACTCCTAGGGGTGGGGGTGGGAAGGGGGTGACATGTAAAAATAATCGAAAACGGCCGATGTTAGTGTTGAATCCATAGTTTTCGGGGTCACTGAGATGAATGGTGACACTCCCGATGCCGTTTAAGTACACATTTTGCCCCCATCGGCATGGGGGGGTGAGAAGGGGTGAACAATAAAATGTCCAAAATGACTGACATTAGTGTCAAATCCATAGTTTTCGGGGCCACTAAGCTGGAATGCCTGGAGCAATTTACACCAAACTTGGTACACATATGCCTTACAGTCTGGAAAGAAATACTGTGGGGATAAGACACCCCTAGCACCCCTAGAGGTGGGGGTGGGAAGGAGTGACATGTAAAAATAATAAAAAAGGCCGACATTCGTGTCAAACCCATACTTTTCAGGGTCACCGAGATGAATCGTGACACTCCCGATGCCGTTTAAGTCCAGGTTCAGCCCCCATCAGAATGGGGGGTGAGAAGGGGTAAAAAATAACAAATACTTGCCATGTTACCAGGCGTAGTCACTGAATACAAGTCTATCGATACCGTAGTAGATGCCTATGAGGTCGTCCATTTCCCATCAGAATTTCTAAACTCACTTGATCCGGCTGGATTGCTACCACATCGTCTTTTACTTACAGTAGAATCTCCAATTATTTTACTACGGAACCTCGACACACCAAAACTTTGCAACGGCACAAGGCTGTGTGTCAAGATGATGCTGGGTACTGTAATTGAAGTGACGATCTTAACAAGAAAGGGAGAAGGTGAAACAGTTTTTTTCCCCACGGATAACACTCATTCCGACCAATCTCCCTTTTAATTTTAAGAGATTGCAATTTCTAGTGAGACTTGCATTCTCGATCACGACCAACAAGTCACAGGGGCAGTCTATTAAGTACTGCGGAGTGGATTTGAGATCGCCATGTTTCTCCCACGGACAACTTTATGTTGCTTGCTCAAGGGTGGGTTCACCCAAGAATTTATTTATTCTTGCTCCTGGAGGTGAAACTAAAAATGTTGTTTATAATCAAGTTCTGAGTTAAATTAATATTGTGAATTTGTAAAAGATTTTACTTTATAATTTTTATACTGTACTTATACTTTTAATTACCTGTACATAAAATTACTTCGATTTTACACTATAGATAGAATTCATTCCTTCTCCTGTCTAATAGAAGCTTGGGATACATACATACCTGGGCAACGCTGGGTAAGGACTAGCTTGTACATAATATGCATAACAAACAAAGAACTTAAAACATGGGACCACTAGCTTCCCAAAAATCCTTAGGCAGGGAGACTATTTTCTCGGGACTTAACAATCAAAAGTAAATAGGTTGAACAATTGTTGTGAATATGACTGGAGTAGAACAAATCAATATTGCAACCATTTTTTCCCAGAGACTTTTTATATCAGGTAATTATGTGAGAACTTGGAATGATTTACACCGTCAAAAGCCAAACATTTCTTTAAAAAAAAAACACCACGTTTACTATTTCTAACAACCAACCAATTTCAATGGCTCCTTGCTGTTTCTGATCTGGATCCAAAGTGTTATTTTATGACTTCTCAAGAGCTTGGGGGATTTCTGCCCTTCCCCTCAAAAGCACACATTGCTTTTGAAAGTCCTCTCCATTTCAAGAGATGTTCACACAATTTTCAAGCCTTTTTGGGCATGAGGTGGATATAATTACACCTTGGATCCCAGGTTCTTCTATTCTCTAATTTACTTGCTGTTTCAATAAAGCAAACAAGAATGCATTCCCTGAGACACTGATGGACAAACATACAACACAGGTAAAACGCACAGTGGCAGTTAGCAACTATCTTTCTATTATTGAGAAGGTTCAAAAAGGCAAAGGAACCAACATGAAAATTTGACTCCCTTTCAACGACTATCCCTTTCCCCAGAGTGAACTAAGGTAGTCCATTACTGTCTCCAAGTTGTTTACACAGAACTCAGAAGTGTTTGTGGATCTTTTACTTCAAGCTAAGAACAAACTGAATGCCAACCTATGGCCAGAGGGGAGGCTCATCTCCCACTTGATGACAGTTGGACAAAGTAAACACTTGTGAGAATTCTTCTCTGCCTTTGATTTTTTTCCATGACCTACAAAATGTGTCTAACCTACAATTAGCTGAAGTGCTACATAGTGAATCAAGTTGGTGCCATAAACCCACCAGTGGCTGATTGGGAAGGGTGATTGGTTTGTTGCCCTACTGGTCTCGGTAACTTTTATACAGAGGACCATCCGTGGCTCAGGTATCTACTGAGCTCTGGTCAGGTACGGACAGTTTTCTGAGGACTGCAGAGATAGTGTGTGACTGCCAGCAACCTCTGCAGGCCTCAGAAAATCATCCAGACCTGTCTTTAGAGTGTCCAGGTGGGTCCCTCCTCCACAGGTTCAGGACCCGCAGTTTCTGAAGTCCATGGGTCCCAAATCTGAAAATATTGTAGGTCCACCTGTATATATTTTTTCCTTTTCTTTTTGCATTTGTTATTTTGCTCAGCAATTGTATCATTGGTTTATTATTCACCACTAGAGGAGGAAAAAAGTCAGTTGTCACACTTTATAAAACGCTAATATAGGACATAGATAGGAGTGTAGGTTTTTTTGTTATCTTTCCCCCCCAACATGTTTCGATTAAAATAGCAAATTGTGTTATGTGTTTTTATCTTAACAGCCCTATCTTGAATTGCCTAACTGCTGCGGGTGCAGCGGTAGCTAAAACTGAGGCAGCTCCTGGAGTCTCCCCCTGGGGAAAGCGCTGTCACCTGCAATGGGGCTCCTTAGCTCGCCCCCGGCTATTTTGCCAGCGGTGAATTGAACAGCCCTGTGTCGGGCTGCCCGAGCCACCGCTGAGGATAAGATCTGGTGGTGGAAGCCATTGCCAGGTCCCACCCTCTTGCAGCCAGCTCCTCCCCTGATTCTTCCCCCTCCCCAAAATGGGCTGCCAGCACTGCTGGATTGCGTGTTGGGCCCTGGCGCTGAATGAGCGCCGCCACAGTGTGGGTGTACATGTGTTATGGATGTGCTTTACGGCACGTTCACGACATTTTTGCCAGTAGTACCCATTTACTGCTGATAAGGGCCTTTGGGATTGGGCCCTTGGTTGTCATTCCAAGTTCTCATTTTTATTAATTGTAAATGCTTTGAAAGTGACTAGGTAGATGATATAGTGCCAGCAGATGCAGCCACTGTGTTATTTCTAATTGGAAAAGTAATCTATTTTAATTTCTGGAAAATATCTTAAATACCAAAATGCAGTGTTTTCTGTATTTCTGCAGTGTTTAACAAACAAACAAAGCGACTTCAGTGAAATTGGTGAAGCTAGTCTGGTGATTTAATTTGAGTATAGGAACACTGACCCTGGCATTTTGAGCTCCGATTTAGCTTTTTTCAATAATGTATTAAAATTTCAGCCAAGATAGCTTAAACATGCTAACTTTATCAATGCCAGAATTTATTATTAGAAGACAGTTGTATATTAAAATCAAAATAAACTGAAACCCTAATACAGTGGTTCTCAAACTGTGTAGACTGGGACCCACTTTTTAGAATGGCACTTGTGGAAGTGACATCATAGCCAGAAGTGACATCAACAAGCAGGAACTGCTATCATGTCATTTTGACATAAAATCACACTTCTAGAAAGCAAACTTCTTGAATTGGCATTCTTGGACTGCAGCAACTGGTCATGAAACATCCCTATCAGAAAGCAAGATTAGGACAAAATATTAAGTGAAAGAACTTAACTAAAAAAATCCCTCACTTGAAAACAGTTAACAGTCACAAAAGGAATATAGCAAGAGTAAAGTCTGCAGCTTCCAAGATGGCTGTTCCTAGCTTTCTGAGATCCATCTGACATCAGGTCACAACCCACCAAGTGGGTCCTGACAGACCTTGAGAAATACTGCCCTAATACATACTATTAAAATGTCTCTCTCTCTTATGAAACAGCTCATTTTTCATATCCTAAGAACTTCAGATACCAGAATTTTCAAGTGAAGATGAACTTTACATCTCTCTGAAGACACAGGGTTTCCATCTATTCAATAAGTATGTAGGGAAGCACTGTTTCTAATGTTTTCTCCAACTGTGTTTGAAAATTGCTTCCTCATGAATGAGACTATTGTGAACTTCTATGCATTTTTACTTTATCAATTTAAAATTGTAAATACTAAAAAAATAAGTAACTGCTCATGTCATTTGTTCTATATTTAATTCAATCAAGAGCCTCTATGCTAAATACTCTCCTGTGCATTCTCCGATGCCTCAGACATTCAGCCTGCCAAAGAATTGAAGTCTAGGGCTCAAAAAAGAATCAGTAGATTTCCACTGTGTATTTTTGGCGGAATGCACTCTTGAAAGATAAACCTAAAATTCAATTCCTAGTTAGGCATTCTGTGACCTTTCGTCTCCTCCACACAATCTGTTATTGTGGCAATACATTTCTGTCATTCCTGCCCTCCCCTTCTCCCATGGCTGATGAGGAATCCCTGGACTTCTAACTTGTGCCACCAATGAGGCAGTTGTATTTGAGTTTTCCAGTTTCTTGTCTCCCACGTTATATGACTCAGGCTTATAAGAAGAGTCTATAAGCGGAGTTGGTTGAAAGTGGGGGGAAAGACACAAAACATCTGTCTGCCACTCAACTAAGTAGGACAGGGTAGCTAGAAAATGGTGAAAGAAGCAGCAATTTAGTTCAATAAATGGCACAAAGAAATGATTTCCTGACTTAGATGGCATGTAATTCTTATCACCTTATAGTATTTTGATTTTAAAAAGGGAGGAATGAATATGAACCAGTACAAGCAAAAAGAAAAAAAGGTAAACTGAAAGGAGGGCACCAGTGGTTCTCAAACCTTTTAGCAGAGAGCCACCCCCCAAAAAAGTTTCACTTTACCAGCTGCTCAAGCCTCTGTGGCTATAATGGAGATTGGGCAGCAGTTCTCCTGAAGTTTCAGGCTGGTTGCTTAATCCTTGATCCACACTGACAAGGCAGAGAAATCTATTTCCTGACCCATCAAAAATTGAGGAGTGACCCACTGTTGGGCCATGGATCCAGTTTGAGAATGTTGGTAGGCTCTATTAAAATAGTAAACAGAAAGTGTATTTTTATGTAGTATCCTGTCATACAAAGAGCATACTGAAAATGGATTCTAATTACTTATTTTTACTATTATTAAACAATTGGTAACTAGCTGTTAATAATTGTCAGTTGTTGGTTGCTACTTTTGTAAAAATAGAACCTAATGCTGGGCATCCAAGATTACCAAATCCACAGAATATATATCTGGATTTCTCTCTCTCTCTCTCTCTCTCTCTCACTCACACACACACACACACACACACACACAGTTCTTTCTTCCCAGTGTCTGACTGAGGTTCCAATCCTATCCAATTTTCCATAGCTGATGCAGCCATACCAATGGGGTGTGTGCTGCATCCTGGGGTGGAGCAGTCATAAAACCCTTCTCAAGATAAGATGTTTATTCACTCTGGGGTGCACTGAGGCCACATCCATGCCAAAAACCTGAATAGGATTGAGCCCTGAGTCTAGTTCAATTCCTGCTTACCTTTCCTGACTGCATCATTACATAATATTGATACTGACATCTGACATCTACCTTTCCAGATCTGTTCCTATATGCATATGTTATGTGAGCCTAGCTCTTGAGTCCTGTAAATAGCATTCTTTTGTTTTATGCTGTGCTTTACACTGGAAAGCTTAGGAACAGCCCTGCTGGATCTGGTCAACACCCATCTAGTTTCCTGTGTATCACAGTGGCCCACTAGATGGCTCAGGGAGCACACAAAATAACTAGATACCTGCATCCTGCTGCCACTCCCCTGCAACTGGCTTTCTTAGTAACTTATTACTCTCACACCCCCACCCCATCCCATGAAGACACCAGACTATGGGTTGAGTTTAGCTTTATTATATACAAGTAACCATTTTTTTAAAATATGAGATCTACTAGACACACCATCCCTCCCTTGTCAGTCTGGGGTAGGCAAAAAAAACCTGCCATCCATGGCCAATTTGGATGACAGAAAAAAATTCCTACCCAGCCCTCATAATGAGAGACCAGCTAATCTCAGGCTGTACATACTAATTAAGGCTTGTAACCTGTGATGGAGTTTTCCTCCATAAATCTATCCAATCCCCTTTTAAAAGCATCTAGGCCAAATGACATAACTACACACTGTGGCAAGGAGTTCCACAGACTACTTAAATGCTGGGTAAAGAAATACTTTATTTGTTCCAAGTCTCCCGACACTCAATTTTAGTGGATGTCCCGTTTCCGGTGCTATGTAAGAAGAAAAGAGCTTTTCCCTTTCTATTCTATCCATCCATGATTTTATACGTCTCAATCATATCCCCCTGTGATGTCCATGGGGGTGACCCCCACGCCACGGGACATGGATGGGCGGTGGACGTTGTGAACCCACAGGCGCTTCGAGTGGTCACTGCACAGAGATGGACGGGATACAGGATGGACTTGCCTCACGCTATTTATTCGGACCAGGTGTTTTACATTCATGAGGTATCCAGGAGGGGTGCCTCGTTACTTCACGGGTCCCTCCCGCAGCCCCGAATGTCCGGCTCGTTCCTCTCCTTCCTTCGGGGGGGGGGGTCAATCTGAGTGGCGCTGCTGCTGGCCATGCCTCGGGGCCTGGTTGGCCAGGGTGAGTCCTGCGGTGGGGGCTGCTCTTGCTCTTCCCAGATCCTGGGCTCTGGGGATGAGGGGGCAGCTGCCTACGCTCACCCCCACTCTTCTATGGGCCAGGCTATTCCTGGGGGGTCAACTCTGCGGCCCTCTGTCCAAGCCGGCAGTCCTGTGGAGGTGTCCCAATAGGGCAGCACCTGTTCCCCCCAGCCCAGCCCCAAAGATGGCAGAATAGGCAGCCGACTCCTGGGGGGGTGTTCTGGGGTCCTTCTGAAGGAGGTCATCCGGGGCGGAGGGTGGCCGGCCCCCACGGAGCTCTCGATCGCCGGACCTACGCCCGGTTCCGAGGAGTGACCACTCGCCTCCCCGGCCGAGCCCCTTATGAGCTCTGGCCGGGGATCCGGAAGTTCCTTCCACCGGCACATGATCTCAAGCTCTTGCGAGGCTTCGGGCCAGACCAGAAGTCCCTCCTCCAGCGAGATCTCCTGCTCGAGATCACGCGGGATTTCCTGCCAGCATGGTGTGAGGCTGAGCCGGCCCAGCTCAGGCTCTGCGCCGGTGGCTGGGGAGGTGCCTGGCCTCACTGTGGCTTCTCCCTGTGCAAGGGCGAGGCCGGGCTAGCAGCCTCCCCCCCCAGGCAGCCCTGGGCTTGCCTGTCCCCGAAGCAGGCCCCGGAGAGCTCCTGACTGGCAGCCGTGGACAGGGCGAGCCCCAGAGGTCATCAGCGGGGTCGCTGCAGGGACCCCCTCCAGCTGTGGCCAAGTCCTGGCTGGGGGGGCGGGGTCGCTTCACAGGTCCGCCGGCACCCCCTGTGTCTTTTTTTCTAAAGTGAAGAGCCCCAAACACCGTAACCTTTCCTCATAAGGAAGGTGCCCCAACCCAGTGATAATTGTGGTCACACTCTCCTGCACTTGTTCTAGTTCTACTATATCCTTTTTGCAACATGGCAACCAGATGTGGCCTTACCATTGATTTGTACCATGGCAATACAATATTGTTTTATTTTATTCTCAATCCCTTAATTATCCCAAGCACGGACTTGGCCTTCTTCACTCCCGCCGCACGCTGGGTTGACACTTCCATTGAGCAATCCACTAGCACCCCAAGATTTCTTTCCTGAGCTGTCGCAGACAGCCACACTGCTGAGGTCCGCACTGCTTTCTGAGGGGTAGGGAGTCCTGGAGGTCTCCTCTGGGTAAGGGAACTTGCACAGATCAATGTGGACCAGGTTGGAGGATCAGAACTAGAGATTTGGTGGACACCACTGCTGCTGAAGTCGCACCATTCCCAGACCCTATCCACTCTCCACTTCGCCGCATCACCGCTACTGGCCCACAGCAGGACCGGTCAGCAGGACTTCCTAGATCTGCCACCATGCACAAGGCCGCTCCAGCCTTCCCAGCGCAAGTGGCTTCACCAGCTGCCAGGGAGGTTTTTGCAACTGCCATTCTAGTACTGCCTGCAGATTAGACTGATAAGCTTGGGCTGTAAGACCAAGACACTCACTTGATCAGTCAGAGTTATCTAGAAAACAAACATGAAGTAAATGCTTTGCGAAAATCCATTAAACTCATTGAATTATGCATCAAGTAAGCAACACCAATATCTCAAATAATTCTCAAATAAAAGTCAAGAAATGCTCAGAAATGTTGATAGCATTCAGCTGTTGGCACAAGCTGCAGAGAAAAAATACAAAAACATCTGCTCCATCAATGAATCTGCACTAATCAATAAAACAATGCAGAATGCTCAAAGCCTGAACAGAACGCACAGTACTTTTTACAAGTGCAAAATTGCACTTAAATCCAGAGAGACCTGGCCATGTTTATATTATAAAAGCCGTTTATGTTTAATCCTCATCCAGATTTTTAAATCTAACAGCATCCACTTAAACTGGGTGTGGAGTAAAAGGATAAAGTCTCATTTCCAAAAGGAGGTTCTGTATTGCTTAAGAAAGCCAGAGCTGAAAACATATCTGGGCAAGTGCTTTCTCTTCCTCCTTCACACAGATCAAGATTGTTTCCAATCTTCTCCTTGGTACAGCCATTTTTCTGCATCCTCTTCCCCCAAAGTTCCTCTCTCACAAGATACTATAAAAAACAAAGAACTAGTCTGTTATAAAGTTTATGACTGCAACTTTATGACTAGCTTCTCCTTTAAAATTGCACATATCCTTACAGAAACAGACACAAAAATAAAGCATTCAGAAATCTGACATTAACTTCTAAGCTAATAAAATAACAATCAACGGGTATGTGATATGGCTGAGAAAGAGGTCCTTAAGCCATTTCCTATTCTTTCTGGAAGAACACTGCATCACAAGGGCAATTTAGGAGAAGAAAGGAAAATCAATTTTAAAAAATTATCAGGGTAATCATCCCCTCAATTTATGGTGAGTTTCTCTTTATTTTCCTTCTTTGCCACTACACTAGTATAGAAGAGAATTACTTCCCATAGTGAGAGCTGCTGAGAAGGTTCTTGATCACTACTACATTTGGTTCATGATAGCAGCTTCTCCTAGTGTGCTCCAAACTACAGCCCTTATGCTGAATCCAGAGCGATGAAAAACATTGCACAGTGCAAGTTCTATAGAGACTGGAGGGAGACGTGGTGGAAGGTTAAGCACCACTCACAATGGGATTTTTCTTTTTTCTTCACAGATTTTTCCTCATGCAGCAGTCCCGCAATTTGGAGACCACGGTCCTAGATGAAAGTAATCTCTTCCCTCCAGTCAGGAATAATTCCAAAGCTACTAATTTTTGGCAACTGGAAATATAGGTGTTGTAAGACAGAATCTGAGCAAAATCCTAGGGCAGTCTATGGCTACACTGTGGGACGGGAGGAACAAAAACAAAAACACTTCTGACAGAAAATACTGTATTTCTGGATATTTTTTTCCAAACATACTGTAATGTTGGCAATTCCTAGAGGTCCTAATCAGATCTCTAGAACTGCTTTCAGTAGTTACATGGAGATTAATCTCAATTCCTGGAGACTCCAGGACAGTCTTGAGGGTTGGCAACCTTAAAAGATACATACATGAAGAGTTGAAAAGCAGAACAGTAAAACTTTGCACTAGCTAACTACCAACTCCATAATGAGGGTAAAGGTAAAGGTTTCCCCACGACCGGATGGTCTAGTCGTGACCGACTCTAGAGGGCGGTGCTCCTCTCCGTTTCAAAGCCTGTAGAGCCGGCGTTTTGTCCAAGGACAAGCTTCCGTGGTCATGTGGCTGGTCATGTACTGGTCATATGGCTGGTCATGTGTACTGGTCATGTGTACTGGTTATGTACTCTACGCCGTAGAGCACGGAACGCCGTTACCTTCCCACCAAAGTGGTCCCTATTTATCTACTTGCATTTAGTTGCTTTCGAACTGCTAGGTTGGCAGGAGCTGGGACAAGCAACGGGAGCTCACTCCGTCGCACAGTCTTGAACTCCCAACCTTCCAGTTGGAAAGCCCAGTAACAGCGAATTAACCCGCTGTGCCACCACATCCCTTATAATGAGGGTAGTATCCTAGTATTTCATAAGGAGGTACTAGATGGTCACAAGCTCCATTACATTCACAGAAGAACACTTTCATTCCCCTGCCAGTTCTCTACCCTTTTGCAAGTAAAACAGTCCCTTTGCAAGGGAGGAGAGGGATAACCATTGGCTCAGCTCCCAGGTTCAAGCCAACAATCCTGGGTACCTGGCAGTAGCATCTGTGCAATAAGGGAATGAGTAATGGAACAAAAGGGAAAGCTGTAGGGGGCTAATGTTTGTTGGACACATTGGAGCCAGGTGACACAAGAGTCAAAGTTCACTTCGGAACCAAGGCATCAAGCAACATGGCTCTAGTTTGCTATCAATGAGTGCTGGGCCCTGATTTGAGGAATCTGATAGCTGAAGTCTCTTTTATCCATGTGATAAGGCCTGTGTAGTATCAAGTCCTGTATGGACCCTGATACAACAGTGGTTCTCAAGCTGGACCTACTTTTTAGAGAGGCACTCATGTTGGGACCCACAGGAAGTGATGTCATAGCCAGAAGTGACATCAACAATCAGAAAGTGCTGTCATGTCATTGTGACATAATAAAATAACACTCCTAGAATGCAAACTGGCATTCATAGACTGCAACAATTGCACAACCATGAAATATCCCTGACCTAGAGCAAGATTAGGACAAAATATGATGTAAAAGCACTGAACTAAAAACAAAATGTAAAAAACCCTCACTTGAAAATTCAAACTGTTAACATTCACAAAAGGACTATAGCAAGGGTAAAGCCTGCAACTTCCAGGATGACTGCTCCCTGCGACCCATCTGACATCAGGGTGGGTCCCGACCCAGTTTGAGAAACACTGTGATATAGTATTCCAATATACTAGACTTATAGTATTTAAGACCTTAATGCCTATAAGATGAATTGCTAGAGGTGATCTTTATTTTACTCAGAAGTAATCCCATTCAGTAAGACTTAGGCTCTAATCTTATCTTACTTCCTGGAAACAAACACTTCTACTAATTGCACATGTCTTATCAAAATGAGTCAGGAAGTAATCCTGTAATAATGTAATGTATACATAATGTAATCCATAATGTATAATGATGAATTCAATCATGAACATTTATAAGTCACCACATCAGGCAACAGCATGCATGTATGAAAAGTCACGGCAGCTTGAACACTAAGAGACCAATCTCATCCACACTTACTTGGGAGTAAGCCTCATTAATGAGACTCTTCTCAGCAGACATGCACAGGGTTGCAGTACCAAAAGATGAGCATCTACGGAGTACTGCTAAACATAATGAAAGTTCTTAGAAGATCAAATAGGAACTAGTTGGGTTAATTTCTCAGCTTACTTAAATCTCAAGGAAATCACAGGTGGAAAAGACCCATGTGTAACCTCATGAACATAGGGAAGATCTAGGAGTCTTTGAACAAAGTGAACATGCTGATGTAGAGAGTGTGACCAAATACTCACACTTACAGTCTTAAAAAATAATCATTAAAACTTCATTAAAACTTCATAACATTCACAACTGAGAGACAACCTCAGAGACAACTGAGGTTATATATATGATGTGTATATACATACATCATACACACAGACACACACACACACACACACACACCATTATATATAATGATGTATATTATAATCTCACATATAATTAATATGGGAACAACTTAGGACAGTGGTTCCCAAACTGTGGGTTGGGACCTACTAATGGGTCGTGATGTGAGCCAATTTAAGGTGGGTCATGAAGCACATAGAGCAATGATACTGAAAATATGGGAAGATAGGATGCTGGAAAGGGGAAGAGTCATGTGGTTGTTTTGCTTGTGTCAAGGCTTTTTCCCCTTTCTGATTCACTTTGCTATTGGGAAATGGCTGAGAAATAACCCAACTTATTGCTGCATTCTCAGGAAAGCAGCAGGCTCCGATATCACAATGATGGCACTTTCGGCCATGACTTCACTTCCGGTGGGTCCTGGACAGATTGTTATTCTAAAAGATGGGTCCTAGTGCTAAAATGTTGAGAACCACTGACTTAGGATATTATTCTAAACAAATGGCAAAGAAATAAAGACACTGAAATCCATAGGAAGCAAATATAAATATGCTCCTTTGAAGTAAATATGCTTAAAATTGAGGTCTGTCTGTCATACACACACTCCCTCACCACTAGCGATTACAGTTTGTCAGATCACTGACAAACAGTGAAATCTATCTCATGAAAAGTTAGACCCCCAATAACTTGTTTTCCAAATAATTTTTCCTTCATACAAAGACGCTCTCTAAACTCACAGGCTTCGCTTTTCCTTCTAACAATTATTTGCAAACATACAATTATCTTGCATATTTGAGGGAGGTCCGTGTACAGGAGCACCTTGGCAGCACAGGGCCAAACTGGCAATCTTTGCCTCCCTCTCCTGCACAAGAGATACATGGTGGTGCCTTGGCTGCTACTTAGCCATGGTGCCTGTGGCACCCTGGTCATGTGACAACTGAAAAGGCACGCTCTGTACCCTTCTCCAAAACAGGAAAGGGAGGCTGGTTGAGGGACTTGGCTGCTGGCTGGAGTAGGTGACCATGATTTTGGCTTGGTAACCAAGGCCTTTATTATCTGTGAGTCAGGATCACAGAACAGTACTACCACTGCATTAAATTTTGTGTAGATGAGGTACTTAAATACATGACCCTTTTAATAGTCTCATACTATTTATAAACTAGAGTTGTTAACAGCAGAAGATGTCCATTATTGCTGCAACACAACATACATCTGTACATTTCTAAAAGAGGGTGCAACATCCACATATTACTGCCAATGTTTTAGGAGTTATACTAAAACATGTATAAAATGAGTCATTGTGGCAGCAGAATATGTACTGTAGGAAATAAGAGCTCATTTACAAGTAGGAGAAACATACTCACACTTCGCTGGCAAGAATTCATGGAACTTCCGCTGCAGTAAACATCAGATTTAAAATCATTCTGGAAAATATGCCTCTTTTCACTGATGTTTTTATTCAGAAACAGATCTAGGATGTCATTAAAAACCAGCTTTTATGGTTGCAACTTTTTTTAAAAAAAATTGCTTGAAATGTGCCAAAGCTGTCAAAGTTTTTTTTTCCCCAAGGCAATATTATCTAGAAAGTTTTGATAAACAAATTTGAAAGATTTAAATTTAAAAAAATAGTTCCTCAGATGATCAACTCGGAGCAGGTGCTATAGGAAGATAAGTACAACACAAACAACCTCTTCCATGGTTTTAAAACAGGGGTCTCTAAACTACAGCCCACGGCCACATCCAGCTGCCACAAGATTTTATCTAGCCCTAAGCAAATTATTTTCCCCCAGCACACAGTTCGACATGTGAAGTTCTGTCCATCGTACTCCTTTCCATATGGCCAGAGTGGCGATTATCTGGCTAACCCTCATTTTCAGTCACCTGGGTCATATGCTTTAAGACGCTCAAACAATAATTATTCAATGTTAACCTCATCCCTGCCAATAAAACAAATTGGGTTTCTGCATGTTCACTCTAACAATTCCATAAAATCATTGCAGCAGGGAAACAGCATCATTTTTGCACATGTGTAAACAAATAACAAACCTGGTTTTGCAACAGATCAGACAGTGTGCCGTGCATTGTTCTTCTCTGCCCTATATAAAAATGGTTTTTTTCCAGCTAGTGAAAATTGTAAATATAATATATAATGTGGTTGCAAAAGACACTCAAGAAGTAAGTCCCCACCTTCAAACTGACAAATGTATGGAAAGCCAAAGTGAGCTACATGGTCATGTTCACTCATGATAAAGCAAACAAACTTGGCTCCAATCAGAGGCCAGGCAAAGGGGAATGCAAAGCCATCCAAATGGTCCTGATCCAATGAGCATGGAGCTCAACAAAGGTTCAAGAAACACTCCAGAAAGCTCAAGAGCTCTAGAAGACCAGCCCACCCACCCACCCCACTTTGCTAAAAAAGATAAAGCCTGTTTTAGGCCTGTGGATATGTCTGCTAACAGCCACAGGCATAAAATACATACATACCACCTATGTGACAGTGATTACTGTTGATAAAAATGTTTTCGAACTTATTAAAATGTTAATTTGGTTTAAAAACACATAACACCACTTTCAGCTCTTTTTTTAGTATAGCACACCATCCACAAAAAAATAAAATAAAATCATTTTAGACTGCCTTTATCTATGGAAGATTAGAACTTATTGTAAAAAATCCCACGGGGATTTAGGAAAAGCCTGACTATGTAAACTGCTTTGAATAAAGTTTGAAGAGAAATCTGATGATAAGAAAGGCGGTACATAAATACTGGTATCAGCATCATCACCGAACATCTTTTCTAAGGTACTCAATATCTAAGGTAAACAATTATGTATGCACTAGTTTCTTCAGGATTCACTCTTTTATAACCTACTTTTTATTTACTGCTTACCACACACATCCCACACACATACACACACAAATTGTCAGACTAAGGTACAGATTTATGAAAACAAATGCAGAAAAACATTTTACATTTCAAATTTTAAGCGCTCTAGTCAGTTTTAGATTAAGCTCTGCAATAAGTCTCAAAACAAAAATAAGAGGAACTGCCCTCTTATTCTCTGACTGGGAAGTTCTCAGCAGTCTATGGTAAGGGACAGTGTCAAATGCCTTCTGAAAATCCAGTTATACAGTATAATATCCATGCTCACATCAACACGCCTGTTGAACTTTTCCAAGAATTCTAAAAGGTTAGTGAGGCAAGACTTACCCCTACATAAACCATGCTGATTTTCCTTCCACAAGGCTTGTTCTTCTATGTGTTTTAATATTTTATCTTTGATGAGGCTTTTTACGATCTTACCCGGAACAGGCTAATCAGACTGTAGTGTCCTCTCTCCTTGCTTTTTTAAAAGATTGGCGTGACATTTGTTGTCCTCCAATCATCTGGCACCATGGCAGTTTTAAGACACGTTGCGTATTAGTTATGAGATCGGCAACTTCATTCTTCAGTTCCTTAATAACTCTTGGGTGGGTGCCATCTGGGACTGGTGACTTATGCATCTTTAATTTGTCAATTAGGTCTAAAACATCTCCTTTAACCTATCTGACTTACTTAATTTCTCAGGAGGGGCTGTTTGGGCAGCAGTATCTGCCCAAAGTCTTCTGCTGGTGTAGATACTTTCATGTTACATATCTTGATTATTTGTATATTTAGCTATTTCCAAGTGCGCATGTGCTTCATAACTGGGAAGCCCTTAGTGTAAAATGATGTCACTTACATAATGATACCTCATCATTCATGGAGTAGTTAATGTGTGCAACAATACATATTTTCATCCCTTTGGCAACTGTCTAGAGCAGCAATTCTCAACTTATTTTTTGGGCTACAGCCTCTTGGAAGCTTTCCTCAGGTCTACCCCCCCCCCCCCCAAAAAGCAACACAACAGATAAACCTAAGATTCCCTTCTCACAGATTTAAGTCTGTGTACCCTTCAAATGTGCCAGGGATCCCATATGGCCCATTGAGAATGGCTGGGCTAGAGAAAGATTTTCAAATATTGAAAATCACAATGAATTCTAACACAAATAAAGGCAATACAATCACTTCTAGCGTGGATTAATACAGAGAAAATGCAGTCTATATCTTTGAGGGCATAGATTCTTAAACTCTTATTTTACTGTGAAAATTAACAGAAGAATTAGTATTTTACATATGGTATTAATTTCGCTTGTATTTTACTAACAATTTCTGGACTAAAAATTTTAATTACTTCTCACCAGTGAGAATAAAGTTATAATAATTGCACTTGACTAGAAAATTGGGTGTTAGTTATACTACTCATCACAAGGCTTGCCAGAGGCATTTCTTAACTGACATTCAGGCTGGGCAACATTCCATATACTTGGTATAATCTGAAACTTCCAAGCATATTTGCTTATACAAACACTGGTAACTAGGGGTTAGCAACACAATATGCTTTTTGTCTATTATATAGCATCAGCCCCAATCAACACAGCTAGTTGCACATATACACAATTTTTTATTCATTTAAATGTACACTTCATCCTAACCTATTGGCTCAGGACTGTTAATTATATTTTAACTCCTCATTCCCCTCCTTCACCTCAAAACCAACTTTTCACAGACCAATTATTTTATACAATGAGACATTTCCTCATTTCATCCTTTTCAGCTTAAAAGAATAGGCAATGAACTAGATGACAAAGGAGTTACTCACATTTCCTATTATTCATGTAGCTGGGCTCAGTGGTGTAGCGTGCGGGGGGGCCTTGAGGGCCGTCGCCCCAGAGGTGAAATTCTTAGAATTGAGGTGGGGCTCTCCGGGCCTTGGTGCGTCTCCCCCGGCGAGGCGCGCTGAAGTCCCACTTGCAAGGAGAGTACCTGCTTTGGTGCACCTCCCTCTCCGGCTTCAATTGAAGGGGGGGGGAGGTGCACTTAAGTCCCGCTTGCAAGGAGAACACAGGCATTCTCCTTGCAAGCAGGGCTCTACTGGCTTTGATGCGCCGCCCCCCTTCAATTGAAGGGGGTGGAGGCGCGCTGAAGTCCTGCTTGCAAGGAGAATGTAGGCGTTCTCCTTGCAAGCGGGGCTCTACCGGCCTGGCGCAGCCGGGAACCCCCGCCTCTGTTGGTGACATCATGACACAAAGCGCACGCTATGCCCCTGGCTGGACTATGTGTGCTCAGTTCACACATTACATTTGCCAAAGTGTTTGCATATACTAATATACTTATGTATACAAACATTTTATGGTGAGAACCAAGTTACATAAAAATTATTTTTACCTGTATTACCTTTCCTGCATTATTCAAGTTTACTGTTCTACTTGAACATTTCAATGACTGTTTCACAAGAGGCTTGTGCAGGCCTTAAGTGTGCTTAGGTGTGTGGTCTAAATGTAGTCAGTAATTTGAAAATTATGGTCTTTTCTCCTACCTTTGTGATAAAAAGCACGCCACATTTATGTTTTTCCATGTTATGCCTTTCACATTTTATGAATGAATGATAAATAATTTAAGTGATAAGAATAAGACAAAACATTATTTAAAATATGCTTTACTTTGTAGTATTTTGTATCCTAAATCACCTGCCACACCATAAGGAGGCTTTGTACATGAGGAAATATGTCACCAAGTTCTTTAGCATAGAAATCCAAATGGACTCGGGACTTGATTGTACTTATGCAATATGTTGCACAAAATGCCATACGTGAATGTTATCGCTATTTCACTGTTGTGCAATTTCTTCTGCACATGCTTGTGCAACCAAATGTGGAACAGTGTAAAATGTCACCTTATTTCTGCATGCAACCCCTAGGTCAGTGTTTGGTGGGTTGCGACCTGAATTCAGGTGGGTCGCAGAAAGCTGGGAGCAGCCATCTTGGAAACTGCTGACCTTACTCTTGTTATATTATTTTTGTGAGTGTTAACAGTTTGAATTTACAAGTGAGGGTTTTTTAAAATTGTTTTTAGTTCCCCACTTTTACATATTTTCTCCTAATTTTGCTTTCTGTTAGGGATGTTTCATGGTTGTATAATTGCTGCAGTTCAAGGATGTCAATTACATTTCAGGTGTGTCATTTTATTATGTTACAATGACAGCATTTCCTACTTGATTATGTAACTTCTTGCCACAACATCACTTCTAGGGACATCACGTCCGGTGGGTCCCAACATGAGTGCCGTTCTAAAAAGTGGGTCCCGGTCTAAAAAAATTGAATACCACTGACCTAGGTTATAACCCATCATTTTCAAACCATTTAATTTCCTGTCTTTCTAGGTTTTCTATGTTGGTTTATTTAGTTATTTAAAATATTTTTATTCTGCCTTTTCCCTTGTAACAAGGTACCCAAGATAACTTAAAAAGCATAAAACTGAAAAAAGGCAAAAATCAAACTGTAACTACAGTAATTGACAGTACTGCAAATATTGCTACAACATGGGACCAATAAGTATCTTATTAGGTCAGAAATCCCAAACTACATTGAATGTTACATAGGTAGGAACTGCAGTCGGTATTTTTGTAAAAAAACTACTACAATATATGACTCAAAATTTGCAAGTGGGCTTATATTCACATCCAAAGTCAGGCAGTGTTTCTCACTAATGAAAACTGTTGTACTTTCTCTTGCTACTTCTTATCTTACAAAATTACAGCAAGTATAAAGATGACTAACAGTAACCAAGACTGCCCTGTCATGTTCTTTTGGGAGTAGGTATGTTCAATAGCCTGACTGCTGTCCTATTCAGAGTGCAAACCTAAGCACTCTTTGGGCCAGCACAAGTCTCTTGTGCCTGTCCAGGAGTGTTACACATCTGCAACAACTTACAACAACAACGACATGTGCTGGCCTCCTTGCACCATTTCCCAGACTTGTCAAAGTGAATTCCAGGGGGTTGGTAGGACGAAAAGAAGGCGGATCAGGGTGGGGGAAGGCGGGCCCATGGGCAGACTAGGCTTGATAGGTAGAGGTGTGGGGTACTTCGGTGGTATTTTTTTCCAAAATTTCTTGATTGAAAAAGCAAATCAGCCTTACATGGACTACTCGGATTTGTGGAAGCAATTTTGCTGGTGCAAATCCAAGTAGCCCTACTGGGGAGGCAGCAGCACAATACAGCATAAGGGGAAATTAGCCAGCCCCAACCCTGCACTGGATATGGGGCAGGCCAGTTGGCCTCCCTGTACCAGCACAGTTAGGATCGAGCTGTAAAACGGTATCACAGATTCTGTTTTCATACTAATATTACCATATTATGAATGCAGCAACTTCTGCCTCTGAAACTGGAGAAACAAAGAACAGGGAGCCATGAAAGTTTATAGCAACTAAAAGGAGATAATTTGTATCCATAACTGCTAACCTTAACAGCTGAATTGCAAAACATTCCATACGACCAATAAAGTATTTCAAAGCTTAGCATGGGTCCCAAAAGGAAATCTCTAATCTCTACTAATGTATTCAAGATGCTAATATAGATAGCTAATAAAACTTATATTGAGATGTTTAGGGTTTTTCTCCAAAATGTTTTAGAACTTTAAAAAAGGAAAACCAGTTGGCTTTTTTGTTGTTCACACCAATCACAATTATACTGATTCTTTCAGCTTATCAGAATTCTCAGTATGACAACCCACACAGGGTGGAAAAAGAAGTCAAAATTCCAATTTGAGCATCTAGTATCAACACATAGTTTGATATTCAGCCCTCTTACACAGATGTTTATTCCTTTTGAAATATATATGAAAGAAAAAGGAGGAGGTACTTACTGTTCTAGAAGCTGCTCGTTTTTTGCCAATGCATCTTTTTCAGCAGCAATAGCTCTTTCTTTTTCAGTCACAGCATTATCTCTTGCTTCTCTCAAATTCCTAAAATTTAAAAAAGTGTTCCTTTTATTCTCACCAGTGTTGTGATGGGTGCAGTTCACCATGGAAGTGTTTCAAATGTGGCAACTGCCCAAATCCCCTCTTCTATACAATGGTTAAAAGTATAGGCATTCTGTCCCAGTTTGTACCTGGTAATGCTAACTTTAAGCATCTCTTAGGTTATAGCAACAAGAAAGCCACTTTTTGGCTCACAGGCTTGTTTTAGTATTCTGTGTTAAATGAAAATGCACCTTATAATTTTACTTTTGTACTTCTCTTCAATAAATAGATAGATTGTACAGTTTTTGGGTAACAATTATTGGTAGGTCATTTGTCAGGATCTGGCTTTGAGTAAAAATCAGACAAAATTATCTGTTTCAAAGAATTGCATACCTCCCCCCCCCCCAAGTTCAACTTATTTATGGGTCATAGCAAATTCCATGATTTATGGTTTAAAACCTGCCTTTGACTTATCCATGAGGTTGGCATATACACGATAGATAGATAGATATAAACCCAGCTTTTAACCTCAGCCATCAACATGGAATCTGATTTCTTTGTACTTTTCACAAAGCGCAGCAGTAGCCACAAATAGTAGAGGTGACTGTGGCATAATTTACTGAAAAGGAAAGCACTTTCCTACAGAATGGGCTCTTAGAATGTCCACTTGCATTTACAAAGTTCACTCTGGATTGAGACATATGCAAGGAAGCATACCGATAGAGAGTCTTAATACTGAGTCTAGGGCCTTGCTCTGCACCATGTAACTTAATGCACTCCCTATATTAACCCGGGTATAAGTCGATGTCAGGTTTTCTGGATAATTTTAAGGCATATTTTACTTATACATAAGTATATACGGTAGATCTCTAATAAGTGGAAGCATTTGCGAAGTGTCAAGAACTAGCTAAGCTCAAGGACTGCAAGCTACCCAAAAGCATGCTGGACTTTGGGTGAACAGAGGTTGAATGAGTGCACATTACACATTAACAAGGGGCCTCAAAACTACAGGCCACAGGCCTGATCCAGCATCTGGGGAAAACCGTCTCTGTCGTGACTAGCATAGATCGTTCTGTTGTGCAGCTGATCCATTTTCCAGGGGCATCCCAGAAGGCTGTGCAACAGGATGTTGGGCATAGACGCAAATGGAGACCAGTTTGAAGACCACTGCATCAACACATAATACATTAAACACTACACACATTCTTTACCTACAGTCATTCCTTAGTTTTGTATTGAGTTATGAAAGCAATTTAAAAATTTGAAATTCCTTTCCACGTACACACAAAACAAAATTAAGTCCAGTTGTTTCAAATGAACATGTTGTCAAATAGCTTTAGGAACAGGGTATAAAGAGTGGAACAGTTAAAATGTGAAAACTTGTTCAGTCAGTAGCATGCTAGCTGTTTATGTTTTAATATTTTGGTACAATTTTAAAACACATAATATTTAAAAAACAAAAATGCACTTAAATTTAAGAACAAAAATACAAGGGGAAGCATGAATGATATACTACTCAGCACACCCTTTATTCACTCAAGAGAGATAAAAATGAAGCACTGTTTCCAAAATTATTCTTCACATGTAATTTTTTAAATCATAAAGACATTTTGGATTTGGCAGTAAATAAACCATAATTTCAATAGGAAAAGCAGAATTTCTGCCAACTAGTTCCAGACCAGAATTCTTAGGTGTATTGCATGCAAACATTTTTACTTCTATCAAACTTCCATGAACAAACAGAACTTAAAGCTGTTTTATGTAATGCAGTACAAGTCTGTACTTGGAAAGTAAAGATTTCTGTTAACCTCTGTGATGCAATAAGTGGTTAGTATAATTTGGTTGATTAGAGGAAGAGAAGAGCAATAAAGACACATTCTTTACCTACAGTGGTTCCTTAGTTTTGTATTGCCTTATGAAAGCTATTTAAAAATGTGAAATTCCTTTTCATGTAGGAATTTTAAATAGCTTTCATAAGGCAATTGATTAAGGCAATTGCAAATGCAACCGATTGCACAAACTTTCATAAGGCAATTGCAAACGCTGTTGATTACACGAACTTCAATAATAATTTTTAATGAATTTGTATTTTAGGAACTCAATACAATAAGGAAGAATTATGTTTTATACAGTTTGTTCATATTTTTGTGGGCAGAATTATGAATATAAATTCTAGGAGTTCTGCTTTTATTCTCAAAATAAGTTTTTCAGAACAAGGAGATTTTACAGGCAGCAAAGAGCAACAGCATGCTTTCCAACCCCTGCCTCCCAATTTAATTAGAATAATTGTGTTGAAATACTAAATTAATACTAAATTTGTTTTAGTTCTGAAAACCAAAATTGTTGGGTAGGAACGTAAGAGACCAAAATACCTTATGTATTAATGAGTGAGCTATTTTCCAACACCGTATTTAATTATGAAAAATGACATAACTAATATTCAGTGTTTTTCTATACAAATATAGCCCTCCCTCTATATCTGGTATCCATGGTTTAACTTATCCATGGATCTGGGGGGAATCCCTATACCCCTCAGGCCCATTAGAGTATCATTTTTTTTAGTTGTAGCTATGGCAGCACAGGCGTTTCTTGCTTAAACTGATGGGTACAATGTGAAGGCAGTCAGCATGCACACTAGAGGAAGACTAACAGTGTTAGGACATAACAGGACAGTTCCTGTTAATGTTGTTAGTCTCCCTGTAACATCCAGGCTGGTTGCAGGCATACTTCTATTTAAGCAAGCAAGAAACACCCTTGCTGCCATTTGTACTACTACAACAACAACCCCCCCCCCCCGAAGATAAAGGGCATGGGGGGATGACACTTTTCTTTATATAGGCTTTCCTCATATCCGTAGTTTCCATATTCATGGGGGAGGGGGACAGAACCCTCAGATATACAAGGGATTTTCAAACTGGGGCATCATGATGCTCCAGCCAGAAGAGCCCTGCTGCTTTCCCCTTAAGGGTAGGGAAATGGCAGTGACTCAATCAAGTCACTTCTGGAGACATAATGGGTCTTGAGGGACTTACCAGTACCTGCCCCAGTGCCTGGGAGCGTTGGGGAGACCTGTGGACCCCTTCTGGAGGGCTCCCCCTGCGTTAGAAATGTTTTTTTTATTGCGACCCAGTTTCATGATCGCAACCCAGAAGTGGGTCGCAATTGTTTTTTCAAACATTTCTCATGCATGGGGAACACTGCTAAGTGCCCTCAGACCCATTATGTGCCCAGAAGCAACACGATTGCATCACTGCCATTTACCCACCTCCACAAATACTTACAATGGCTCCTGAATTCCCAGAGAGTTTGAGAACTGCTGTTGTAAGCCCTTAGCCAATATCCTACCTATTTTTCCCAATTAAGGGACCACACTGCTCATGAAGTGACACCTCTGAGTTCTCTTCCCCATAGATCGTAGCTTATGAAAGAAAGCAGATTAGTAAAATAAAATGTCTTCTTGTGTGGATCATGCACCACAATCTTACTGTTGAGTAAAAATAAATAAGTTCCGCTATGTTTAATGGAACATACCCCCAGATAAGTGCATCCAAGTAAACAAGCGTCCAAGTAAACAGGATTCCACTGTTAGGCCGGAATCCTATACATGCTTTCTTAGGAGCAAACCCCACTGAAGAAAAAGGAACTTACTTCTGTGTAGCCAAGCACAGAATTGTGCCCTCAGTCTGACAATGCCCCCAAATGCACTATTACAAGAATCTGGAAACAAATAAGCATGGTTCTCTATTTAATTATTTTGGCTAACACAACTGAAGCCTATAGACCTGTTCTTATGCAATATGGCAATAGTAATGGGTGTACTAGGGATATGGCTTGTGTAAAACGGGAAGGTTGGTACTTACCGTGAACTCCCCTTCTCCACAGCTCCAGTCAGGGTCAGCATGGCACATCTGGGTAGCTCCTCCCTCTCCAGTAGGCAGGTCAGATGAGACATCTTTGGAGATGGGAGGGGCTCCTGGATCCGCCCCCAGTCAATCCAAAGCCTCAAGACAAACTCCCAACTCCATCCGGCAGGAACATCCAGACAGACCAACGTGCAGTACGCCAATCGCTGTCTCCACGACGTTCCACGATGTGGCAATAAGCAGCAGGCCAACCCTAACCTGCTCTAACTGCATAACCACACTCAGTATCCCCCAAACAAAACCACCAAACGGCAGGGGAATCCCACTAGCACTGAGAACAAATCAACAAAGGATACCTCAGGCTCCTCCAAAGGGCGGGATGCTGACCCTGACTGGAGCTGTGGAGAAGGGGAGTTCACGGTAAGTACCAACCTTCCCGTTCTCCAACAGCTCCAGTCAGGGTCAGCATGGCACATCTGGGATGTACCAAAGCAGTACATAATCGGTCAGCCAGGGAGGGAAACTAACCTGAGGTATCCTGGACCACGCTCTGGAGCACGCCTCTAGCGAAGACAGCGTCTCGAGCCGCGTAGGTATCAATCTTGTAGAACTTGATGAACGTTGTGGGGGTGCTCCATGTGGCCGCCCTACACACCGCCTCCATAGATGGGGAGGCCTTAAAGGCCGCAGAAGTAGCGGCTCCCCGAATGGAGTGAGCCAGAATACCCACCGGAGGAGTGGCACCCCGTGCCCTGTATGCCGATGCAATAGCCTCCCTCAGCCAACGGGAAATAGTGGAGGATGAGGCCTTGGTGCCCTGTTTGGGCAAACGAAAATGTACAAACATAGCCTCGGTCTTACGAAACGGGGCTGTTCGGGCCATATAAAACTTCAAGGCCCTGCAAGGGTCCAGAGAGTGCCACAGCACCTCTTTGGGATGTTTAGGATTAGGGCAAAAAGATGGGAGCACGACCTCCGCAGATCTATGAAAAATAGAATTCACTTTTGGAAGGAAAGATGGGTCCAACCTGAGAGTCACTCTGTCTTCCGAAAAGGAACACAATTCCTTCGCCACTGAAAGGGAGGCGAGCTCAGAAACCCTCTTAGCAGAGGAGATTCCTACTAGAAAAACCGTTTTAGTAGTCAGGTCCCTAAGAGAACTAGTGGCCATGGGTTCGAAGGGAGCCCCGGTGAGCGCCTTTAGCACCAAAGGTAAATCCCAGGAGGGTGTTCTGTGCACAGTGGGGGGATTTAACAGGGCCGCTCCCTTCAAAAACTTCCGCACATGGGGGTGAGAGGACAACCGTCTTCCCCTAGGGTATCCCAGGATAGAGGCAATGGCCGAAACCTGACGCCGAAGGGTGGCTGTACTCAGGCCCTTCTGTAAACCTGACTGCAGGAACTCTAGGAGCTCTCTGACTCTGGGTTTCTGGGGGTCAATTCCCTTACCTGAACACCAAGAGGAGAAGATCCTCCAAGTCGAATTGTAAATTCGATTTGTGGACTCCCTCCTGTCTGCCAGCATGGTAGACAGAACCGCCTCTGAATAACCTAAAGTTGACAAGGCCTGCCGCTCAATCGCCAAGCAGTCAAGCGAAGAAACGCTGGGCTTGGGTGCTGAATCGGTCCCTGTGACAGCAGGTCCGGTCGGTCCGGCAGGCGGAGCGGGGGCTGCGATGACATCTCCCTGAGGTCCGGAAACCATGGACGGCGCGGCCAATGGGGAGCGATGAGGACAATCTCTGCCTGTTCCCATCTGAGCTTGTTTAGAACTCTCTGAAGAAGCTGAGTTGGAGGGAAGGCGTAAAGGAGGCCCTGGGGCCAAGTTTGCTGCAGAGCGTCTATGCCTAGGGCGCCTGGAGAACGCCCCCTTGCGTAAAATCTTGGAACTTGATTGTTCAGGTGTGATGCAAACAAGTCCATCTTCGGAAGACCGAAGGCTTGGACGATCATCTGGAAGACCGAGGGGTGGAGTTTCCACTCTGTCTGGTCCACTTGTTGGCGGCTTAGCCAGTCTGCCTCTGTGTTGTCCACGCCTGGGACATGCTCGGCCCTTACTGAGGCTATGTTGTTTTCTGCCCACCTGAACAGGGCTCTGGCTTCCCTCTGAAGAAGGGGGGATTCCGTACCCCCCTGCCGGTTGATGAAGGCCCGAGCAGTCATGTTGTCGGTGTAAACAACAATGTTGAGGGCTCTGCTGTTGGACGCAAATGTCCGAAGAGCTAGGAAGATTGCTCGCAGCTCCAGGAAGTTGATGCTGCGAGTTGACTCGGTCTGAGTCCACTGGCCCTGAGCTATTCTGCCCTTGGAATGAGCACCCCATCCGAAGAGGCTGGCATCGGTGAAGATGGGGGTCCTGGCCAGTACCTGTATTGGGCTGCCCTGTGACAGTCTGGAGGGGGCCAGCCACCATTGGAGGTCCTCCAGGGACAGGCGATCTAGCCGGATTGTCTTGTGACGGTTTGACGCAATCAGGTCCTGATACGGAAGGAGCAGGAGTTGCAGGCCCCTGGCCCTCGATCTGGACCACGGGATGACGTCCTGGCACGATGTCATCATTCCCAGGAGGCGTGCTAACAGGAGGACATCGGCTGACTTTGCCAGGAGCACTTGCGCTGCTACCTCCTGAATCTTTCCTTGTCTCTCCGAGGAGAGAGTGACAGTGAACCTGCGAGTGTCTATTGTCACCCCCAGGTGAGAGAGGACCTGGGTAGGTCTTAGATGGCTCTTGTCGGTGTTTATTACAAACCCGTGATTCTGGAAGCATGCCACTGTCTGCTCGAGGTGAAGCGCCCCCTGTTGGGGGCTGGTGCTCCTGAGTAACACGTCGTCTAAATACGGGTACAGGGCGATACCCTGCAACTGCAGGTGAGCAACTAGTACTATCAGTACCTTTGTAAACACCCTGGGGCTTGAGGACAGGCCAAACGGGAGCGATTTGTATTGCCAGTGCTGCCCGTTGTAGCAAAAGCGAAGGAACCTGCGATGTGCCTGATTTATGAGCACATGAAGGTAAGCATCCTGCAAGTCCAGAGAACATAGATAGTCTGCCCCCTTGAGGGCCATCAGGATAGAGCGCAGAGTCTCCATTTTGAATTTGTGCTGAATCATGAAGCGGTTGAGCCACTTCAGATTCAGAATGATGCGCGTGTCCCCTGACTTTTTGGGGACTGCGAAGATGTGGGAGTAGACTCCCGTTCCCTGTTGAGAAGTTGGGACGCTCTCGATGGCTCCAACGTCCTGCAGGCGGTGTAGAGCCTTGACAATCTGCGCGTGTTTTAGTGGACACGCCGGTCTGTTGACGTGTACAAAACGGTCTCGAGGAATACGCCTGAGCTCCAGGGAGTATCCGAAACGCACAATGTCCCTGACCCATCGATCTGATGAGGTCTGGTCCCACTGATCGGCAAACAGCTGGAGTCTGCCGCCGACTCTGGGATGTCCGGTGGCGTCATGCTGAAGTGTCTTTGGGCCCCCTGTTGGTGGGCTGTTGGGCCGACTGACCACGGGGACGAAAGGAAGACTTCCTCTGCCAGGGTCTTCTGGAACCCTTAGGGTAAGTACTCGAGGAGCTGGGGCCACCTGAGGGTTGGGCTCCTCCAAAAGTGGATCGGCGACCACGAAAAAACTGCGGTGACGATCTGGGCTGTTGTCTGGAGGACCTCTCCCGGGAAGGAAGTACTCCTTTCTTGCCCTTGGATTCCACAAGGAGAGGCTGCAGCGCCTCACCGAAGAGCTTCCCTCCTTTGAAGGGGAGGCCGATGACCCGGGACTGAGAGGCTGCATCTACATCCCAGTGACGAAGCCAGGTGTTTCTGCGAACCGTCACGGAGGCGGCCATAGAGCGTGCAGATAGCTGAACAGCATCAGCAGTAGCATCGGCGGCGAAGGCAGAAGCTGCTTCAATTTTCTTTAGGTCTTTTCGGACCTCAGCTGGAACATCGAAGTCAGCAAGCAGCTCACGGATCCAGAGGAACACAGCTCTGGAGAACATGGATCCTGCCACTGAAGCTCTCAAGGATCCTGCCGCCGCATCAAAGGCACGCCGCACAGCTTGTTCTATGCGTCTGTCCACCGGGTCTCTGGGGAGCCCATCAGAGTCGACTGGTAAGACCGAAGACGACCCAATAGCTGCTACAGGGGCGTCCACCACAGGAGTCCTGAAGCGCTGCATCTCAGAGGGGGACAAAGAATAAAGCTTTAATGAAGGCTTAGAGTTGTCCCTCCCTCTGGCTGGGTTCTCCCACTCCCTGTCTATTAGGGACCTGAAATGCTCCTGCAGGGGGAACCCTCTGGGGGCTTCCTGCTGGGCTGGGAAAGCGGTGGGGTTGCCCCTCGCCGAGGCCGAAGCCGCAGATGTGGAGGGCTCCTGGTCATCCTGCAAACGGAGGACTCTGAGCACCTTAGGAAGCATACGAGGGAACATTTCGCTCTTAAACAGTCTAGGGCTGGAGGTCTCTGAGATTGAATCCTCCTCAGATATTTCTCCCTCCTCAGAGTCCACAGCAGTCTCGCTGGACTCCAACAGCCGGGGCCTTTGCGCAGAGGGAATCAGATCCAGGCTGTCTTGGCTACAGGATCTGGGCCTCTTCCTCTCGTTAGAAATGAAGTCAGCAATCTGGGAAGCTCTGTCCTGGGACGCTTCCTGCTCTGCCCCTTGAACTGCTCCTGCTTCCACACCGCCCTCCACCAGGGGACTAGGGCCCGTGGGGGGGTCCAAAGGTTGCTGGGGGGGCTGACGAGGGGCCAATTGGAAACCCCCAAGGGCTGAATCCAGGCACGCTGTGACCATCTGTTGAATCCGTGCCTCCAGCTCCCCCCAGGGCATGGGCATCAATACATCACCAGTCTGTTGGGCCTCCTGGGCCTCCTCGGGGGAAGACATGCTGCTTCGGCCTGGATCTCAGTGCAGATGGAATATGATGCCCACGCCAGCTACCGTCCTCGCGCCCGTGAGTGAGGGCGAGGGTCGGTGCCTCAGTCGCTGCAGTGGCGACTGGCGCTGCCTTCACCCTGCCAGAAATGGGGAGGATCAGGCAGATGGTCTCCGCTGGTTCCGCGATGGCCCTGGATGCTGTTTCGGCCTGGTGTGCCAAAAATCCAGAAACAAAATGGCCGCCGCCAGTGATTTCAAGCCTCTGCGCTGTGCTGGGACAGGCCTGAGCGGAGATTGGGGTGTCCCTTGGCCCACGCGAGGCGGGGGACCCCAGAGGAGCCCTGAAAAGGGCTTTAAAAGTCTTCTGTGCGATGTCTCAGTTCGCTGCTGTGATCGTATTTTTTTTTTTTTTTTGAGAGAGAGCAACGAAGCTTGCGACCTGCTTTGCTGGAAGGCAAGGCCAGACTGGGGCGGATCCAGGAGCCCCTCCCATCTCCAAAGATGTCTCATCTGACCTGCCTACTGGAGAGGGAGGAGCTACCCAGATGTGCCATGCTGACCCTGACTGGAGCTGTTGGAGAATGAATTTTTTCCATCAACACAGAGCTGATTAGGTTCAGGCAGATTTTTGTAGTACTGAAATTATGGTGTCAGAAAACTAATGGGTTTGAACCAGTTACAGATGGACTGAGAAAAGGTATTCTACAGACCATACTTTGAGTACCCTGCCACAGAAGCTGAACATAGAGCTGATTCATATCAGAATAGTTGCTAAAACAATTAATATTCCACTCTTTGTATGCAGAGGGTGAGGGTGCTCAAGATATTCACAATAATGGCCACTGCAGCAAAACTGTGATCCATAGTGTAAAGAACTTGTAGAGGAATGGGAGGAGTCAGCTGACAAAAGAACTGGCCAAGGTGTGATCTGTGGTGGACAGTGAAGGCTCAGAAGGTGCAAGAGTGCAGCCAGGATCATGACCACACATTGAAAGGGAAGCATCTGAAGAAACTGAGGATTCTGTGAATGGTACATAGAACAATAATTGTAAAAAAAAAAAAACCCAATTGAAAAATGGGGTTTATGAACAGCCTGCCCATGTAAACCGCCTTGAGTCCAGTGAAATCTGGAGAAAGGCGGTATAAAAATACATCAAATAAATAAATAATAAATAAAAGCCCATATTAAAGCCCAAAGAATATTATCTGGGTGACATCATAAGGCTGTTATAATAGCTAATGCCAACTACAGAAGCCAAATGTGATTTTCTGCCTTTCATCACATCTATCTGTTCAATACTTTCTAAATACTGTACATTCAGTTCTATAATTTTCATGGTACGTTGCCTACTGGTTTGGATTATTCTTCTTTTCACTAATTTAATTAGGTAGCCAATGGGATATAACTATGAAGATGGAGAATACGTTTAAACTTTGTTTGGAGATTGAGAAGAAAAACAACTGAAAGCTGATTGTTTTGACAACAAATATTCCTCAATGTGGGAGTGTCCAGAATCTATTATTGTTATGGTCACAATAGCAACACCGTTTTTAGGTTCTGTGCACAGGAAACTATCCACTAACATTATGTTGAATGTAGCTTTTGCTACAAATGAATAAGCCATTTGCAATGAAGGAAAATGACAGGTTCACATTTTGGGTGTAGGAGCTGCTGCAGCCCAACTCCTTCCAATACTATGAAAATAATAGAACTCTGAACTATACGAGAAGGCACCACAACATAGGTCCTTCTAAAAGAAACACCAATGTACATACTAGGAAAACGCTACCACAGCAAAGCCTCAATGAGGCTCTTCCACTTGTTTTGTGGGTTCTAATGTTACCCAAGTGGTATAGGAAGTATATGTACTAGAACAGCTCCTATGCAGAGAAGGTAAATGCAAGAAAAGACCCAAAATTTGTTTCAGACTTATCAAGCACCAGTACACTACATTTTTTCTTCCTTAGCAGTCTCTCTTTACAATGCTTTCTAAAAATATTATGTACCTACCTGTTTTCACGTTCATACATCTCCTTTGTAGCTGTTCGAAGCTGTTCTATTTCTTGGGATGTTTTCAGTCTTATTTGTTCCAATTCATCATGCAGTTTGTTTTCATATTCTGTTTTATAGTGGTCTCTTTAAAATAAGTTTTAAAATGTAACTCAAAACATGTTTAACGTTTTTGGAAGTTAGATTCTTCTAACAGTGTTTAATCGAACTATTTGTGATAGATCTACTCATACGTTAAAAGTTATAGGTTGTTTATACTTGGTAGGTATAAACTAGGCAGTTTATACTTGTGACGGCCTATTTCGTAATACACAAAGGGCACAATCCTAAACAACTTTCTAGCACTGATATAGCTGCGCCAATGGGGCATACTCTGCATTCTGCAGTGGAGTAGTAGTCACAGATTCCTCCTCAAGATAAGGGAATGTTTGTTCCCTTACCTCAGTGCACTGCCCTTATCCCAGCACTGGAAAGTTGGTCAGGATTGCACCCAAAAACTGAATTCAGCTCTGGCTAATTCCCACAAGGACCTGCAATTCCCACAAGGACCACTGAATTTCTTCTCTTCCACCTGAATTGATTACACTAACAGCACAATCATAATGCTGCCCTGAGCTGGCACGTCCCTTGTACAAGCTCCTGAGCGTCGCAAGCATGCCATAAAGCACATTCGTGGTTATTCAGAAGGAAGCTGAGACAGTGCACAGATGTGTGTTGGATCAGCAGTGTTGGAGCTGTGCCGGGAGCCAGTGAATTTGTGCCAGCTGCTCCGAAGATGTTTGTGGGTCGACCGGGAAGCAGATTGGCGAGGGACAGGGGTGGGACCTGCCTAGGTGACTTAGGCTGGATCCTAACACCCATTCCCTGCCCGATTGGCCTTACATGGGCCACTCAGATTTGAGTCTTCAAAATAGCAAAATAATCCCTATTGGGCAGGCTGGCACATGACCTTGGGTAAGGGGACTAAAAAACCCTTACTCAATTTTCTGCCCAAGCCCATTGGTTTGCCTTGTCCAGCACAAACCTGTTGGTCTGCCTATTCTAGCACAGGTTAGGGTTGCACTCTTAAGTGTGTAACATATGAATTAACCATCTCTATAGGTATATCTCTTCTGTCTCTATAAATCTTCTGGCACTAATGGAAGAATAGTCTTTCACCTGTCAGATTCTTAATAATAATAATACATTTATTTATATACCGCCTTTCTTAAGATCACTAGATTTCTCTAATGATTGAACTCAAGGCGGTTTACATAGGCAGACTTTCTCACAAACCCGTAGGTTTTTACAATTTACAGAATGTTCTATCTTCCAAGAACAACACTCCTACAGATCTTTCTTTCTGGATTTAGCCTTCTTTCTTTAGCCACCCGTCTGTCGTCTGCTGGTTAACTGCTGCCCTAAGATTTTTTTATATGCTGAAAGTGAAACCTCCTGGCATTAAACCATATTTTGATATCAGTTACATGGATCAGTTAACTATAGCAAATTGACTGTATGCATTATGGATAGGATCCAGACCTTGCATGAATGGAATAAAGGTTGCACAAAACAATTTCACACACACACACACACACACACACACACACACACACTTCCTGCAACAGTACCCTTGCAAAGTCTCCACTAAGGGTTCTAGCTAACCAATAGTAACCCTCAGGAGTGGCTTTTAAACAGGTGTAAGGGGCTACTCAAACAACATGCACAAGTTCCCTTGTGCATGTTTCATTCTGCCAGGCCAAGGCCTGCATCTAATCATTACACTTACAATTAATAATTTTGTATTATAATATTCTGCTACAATGAAAAACGTATTTGAATGGATGAATCAATATAACTACATACCTGGATGTGACGTATTTCTCATACATTTCCTCTCTGGCCTTTTTGGCATCTTCTAGTTGAATCTGAAGCCTTTCAAGACGATCTTCTTCATGAGCACAACGAACACTGAGCTCCATGTTCTGACGATTAAGGTAATCCTTATCCTTTTGCAGTAAGGTGACAGATTGCTGCAAGGCCGCAACCTTTAAACAAACATATTTATGATAACATGCAGTCTACCTGACTCTACAGAGGATCAGAACACACCTGAGAACAGTTAAGAATTTGATGAATTGTACTTCTCCAAGGAAAGTTAAGGCACAGATAATTTACACAAACAACTTAGATTTGCATGTATATATTTCTTGCTCTTTAGGAACATTTGTTGTGATTATATCTTAGTAATTCTGTTTTATGTGAACATGATGTATTCTAGGCTTCCATTTTAAAATTAGTATGGTTTTTATTGTGTATTCTGCCCCACCTTCCACAAAGTGTTTCCTTCAATATCTAGAGTCTGATGTAATGCTGAAAGTTTGGGAACTAGTCAGATTTATTAACCTCTCCTCCTTGTAGTGCACTAGAAGGAAGGGGGGAGGGGAGAGAGAGAGGGGGAGAGAGAGAGAACGAACACACCATTCATGCTGCCTCCAATACTCCCTCATAAAGATTAGGATACAAGTTGCCAGATCGAAGTATTACACATTAAAACTAAGGACAGATCCATTTATTACAACTGTTCAGCAAATACCTATATCATGAACAAAAATAGCTTTATTTACATAGATATGCTCCTCCCCAGAAGTAGGATAATGTAGGGATATATGGTAAAAAACCAGTTAAAACAGATATCATCCAGCTGGAAGATGGGCCTTGGGTAGAGCCAGACTCAAAAAGGTATTCTTGTTCACATGTATGCAAGCAGGTATCACAGGGCACCAATGCACCATTTCATTCTAGGTATAAACTAAATACAACTGTGATAAACAATTTAGGGCACAATCCTAACCAACTTTCCAGCACTGACATAGCTGTGCCAGTGGGACATGTACAGCATCCTGCAGTTGAACAGTAGTCACGGATGCCTCCTCAGGGTAAGGGAATGTTTGATCTCTTACCTCAGAGCTTCATTGCCCTTACGCTGGTCCTGGAAAGTTGGTTAGGATTGCACCCTTAGTGATCCAAAGGAAGTTAAGTTTTTGGCACCTTTGATTTGAAATAAATGTTTTGAATAAAGCTCAAACAAGATATGAAAATTCCACCTCTTTTGATAAATCATTTCTTTCTTTAGTTAGTGCTTTGTGAGATACTTCTAAAATTTCATATTTTCTCCGGACCTCTGACAAGTCATGTTCAAATGCATCCCGCTCACTGT
Source organism: Lerista edwardsae (assembly GCA_029204185.1). Classification (NCBI taxonomy): domain Eukaryota; kingdom Metazoa; phylum Chordata; class Lepidosauria; order Squamata; family Scincidae; genus Lerista; species Lerista edwardsae. Next base: position 59,461 of record JAJKFI010000171.1, on the reverse strand, counting down.
TAAAAATAACAAAAAAAAACTATGCTCAGAAGTATTGTACAATTTTAATTCATCAGCTCTTGATTGCTTTTATAATGTCCTTTTCTTCTACAAATCTAATACACCCTTCAAATAATTTCACCCACTAAAAATAAGAATACTGGTTAAAGAATCTACATGCTTTCCTTTACATAATTATTTCAATTACAATACCTGGGTATTGTATACCTGGGTATTGTATAAAGTATCAGAATACTTTATAAAACACTCAAAATCAGTGAAAAAAAAACCTTTTATTTGTTTTTGATTTATTATTCAATGGGGGTGCCAAGGTAATGACTGTAGCTGCATCTGCTGACCCTACATCACCTAAATTTCTCAAACTGTCAGGACCCACTTGGTGGGTCGCGACCTGATGTCAGGTGGAAGCAGTCATCTGGACAGCTGCAGACCTTACTCTTGCTATATTCCTTTTGTGAGTTTGAATTTTCAAGTGAAGTTTTTCAAATGAGGTTTTCAAGTCAAATATTGTTTATGAACATATTAAACATTTAAAACTTATTTTTAGAGCAAATTTAATATTTTACATTGGCTGTTTTGTGAATAGACAGTCAATTATATACATTTACATATTACAAAACCTCAGTGAAGATGCTTTTTTGAGCATTCAGAAAATAAGGGCAATTACTCTAGACTGGGCAAGTTCAAATATGTGTGTATATAAGCTGATTTCTCTACATTTGATTACTGTTAAAAACATTTCTACAGAAAAAGAGTGTACTTGATATGTAAAAGATATAGAACTTCCATCTATGATTAACAATTTATGAGATGGACTTACCATTTGACTTTATCATAATTCTCCTGCTTATAGTCTCCTTGGTGAATCATTTGTTTTGTATCAGCTAGTTCAAGTGTTAAACGCTGACATCTAACATCAAGCTCTAACCGATTTCTTCTCTCTGCATCATAGTTCTGAAAAACACAATTTAATGTTGGTGATAATGGCATTTACCTATTCCAGAAGAGAGCTTCCTGCTGGACCTACCTATTTAATTCATTTTACTTGTCAGCTTATCAAACAGTCAATACAGGCCATATTCTAAAAATTGCAATACCCAAATTGTGAATAGATCATCTTTTTTTAATATTTTATGTTGTTATACATTATTGTCCAACCCTGCACGCGCGCTCTCACACTCTCTCTCCCCTCCCAGTGGCCTCAACTATAAATCTTTTTGCCAATGTGAGGGCACAGAGTTAGATGCCAACTTCCAGGTTTCAGGTAAGTAATTTAGGGTGCAGTCCTAACCTGGAGTTAGGCCAGCAAAGTTTGGCTGGCACAAGGGTATAAAGCACCGTAAAGTGCATTTTGACCATTCTCCGAGTCAGGGAGGATGGTGCATGTCTGTGTGCTGGCCTCTCTGACTCCTTGGTCCAAACTTACTTTACGGCCAATATATAAAGTGAGTGAGAGTCTATATCGGTAGTTGTAATTTTTCTACCTCAGAGTTCTTCGAGCAGAAGTCAACTCTACCCCACTATTGCCTCCTGAGCTCAAAGCGCTTTCTGGGCAATCTTTGGGACAGATGTGGGATAGAGCAATCACTGAAAACCAGAGACATAGACACACAGTTGAGTTTTGGCTGTGCAAGGTGCCTTCACCCAGGTTTTAGTAATTCACTTATCACTGTGCAGCCCCAAATTTCCTTTCAAAGGTTATCCCCAAACCCACAGGAGTTGCTTTCCTGAGTGCCAGGGGCTGCAAAGCACTGTTGTGCAAATGGGTTTTTCCTCAGGCAACTCTGGATCTAAAGTGATTATCCACCATGCATTATTAGGCAGATGTAGGGGCAGAGTCACAACAACTTTATCAAGATCTGTGCATATCCAGTGAGGGCAAGACTGACAGTTTCTTACCAAAACAATTTGCTAATAAAGGCAGTAAAAACAGCCACCATCTCAACTTTACTGGTTAAAAACATCACCATTTCTTATTTCAAGTGGATTTTAAATTCAAAAGAATACAACATCAACAACAAAGCAGAACTACTTCAAGTGAATTCTTTTCCAAAGTAAATGTAGTAAACAAAACAATCAAATGACAATCCACCATGGAACACTTAAAGGACAGTGACACAGTCATGCTTAAGGATTAGTTGAGAACAAAGCAGCTAACCCTAGATCAGCACTTCTCAAATGTTTGTCACCAGATCACTTTACAGTCCTAAAAGGCCTCTTGGGGAGCCTCACCAGCAAATGCATGGAGTCTTGGGGAGCCCCAGATTACAGCAAAACTAAATGTTATATCAGCAGAATGTGCGGCACCAACCTTTATGGTTTTTGGTTAAATAATGCGAAAGCAGGAAGGGGTGTGTGTGTGTGTAGAGAACAGGAAAATGATCCATTTGGCCCATCAATTCTACCTTGCACACAAGAGTCCAAAGGACCCTTGGATATGGAGAGTTAGGCCCATATATATCATGGTCATTGATTTTCAACCAAAGAACCCCGTCCCCACCTTGCATTTTATTCTATTGACCATTTTCAGTTACTATCTTTGGCTGTTACTGCTTGCAGTATAAAAGCATACTTCTATGAATACTATAGAGACATTGTAAGTGTACAAAAAAAATCACAAATATCATAATACAATATTTTTAATAAGACAGAAGATGTCCCTGAAAGTTATAACCCAAAGATACCCAAGAAAGAGTCAAATATGGAATCTATTACCACTAAGTCTGTTACCATTGTAACAACAGGTACAAGTAGGATCTGTAAAGGCAGCCTCATGCTTCAGTACAATTACCAATAATATGAGAAACAAGGAGCTTTTATACACTGGAGAAGGCATGACGTCATATTCTTGAAGCTTCTGGGTCAACAAATATGGCTGACACAGATCATCGGCGTGAAAGAGGATTGCTGTGGATTCACGAATAAAAATCTCCCTGCACGCGTGTAAAAGTTAATTTCAACCTCTTTAAGCATGCCTGCGTGTTCTGCATACGGGTGTGCGAATCGCTGAACGAAAAATGGGATTTAATTTTTACGGAAAGATTCATGTATTCTCATTACATTGGTTCAATAAAACAACCGTTAACCGTTAACAGTGAGTGCATTTTTTTTGAAGCTGTGTAATTTCTTGTTGTTCCTAGCAGTCTTATTCACCATTTTCTGACACCCACTGTTAATGGTCTAGAAGGAAAAAAAAATATATTTTCCCCCCCCCTCCTTTTTTCCCCCTTCCCGTTTACACTTTTTTCCCCGCCTTCCATTTTCTACGGTAATATTTTCGAACTTCTGGACATTAACAGAATTTGTTTTTGGGGGGGGGGGCGGTGAGTGTAGAAGTTTTCAAAAATACTCTTCGTAGTCTAGAAGTAAAAAAAAATCCTCTCATATTGACAACTACTTGTGTCATGAAGAGATTTTAATGTAATTTTCCTACGGTAATATTTTCAAAATTCTGAACATTAACAGACATTCTTTTTATGGGGCATGGCCGTTTTATTTTTGCTTGCGTAGATTTCAAAAAATAAGTCTGTCAAAACAGTGCAATCCGAGTTTTAATAGACAGCAAGTAGCATTTCATCCGGTACGTTCAGTAACATAATTACGTGGAATTAAACCTTGTAAGTGCATATTAACTCATAATGCGGTTACCAATGATGTTTCTGCACGATCACACGTTTTTATTTTCGTGAGTTTTTACTTCAGGAGTAAACGATTCAGTCCTAAACAGTACCAGAAAAGCAATCTGAAATGCTTGGAATGAGCAATGTTTTGAGTCACCTAACATGGCCGCTAAGCCCGCCCCCTGGCTTCAATTCTTTCCTATTCATTCTAAAGGGATGGCCGGGGGTTGATGAGAAACCATTTTCTAACTCTGCACAGCCAATTGGCCCAAAGTGTGGTTCATACCAATGAAGTTAAAGTACTATCCCAACAACCCAAAAGGGCAGGATACTAGGACTAGGAAAAAATGTATGTAATCTCCTCTCCTTCACCTCCCTTTTTTTTCTTCAGACATGTGCCAGGTATATCACTTGCATAGATCTAAGGAGACCCATAGGCCATCAGGAGACCTACACAGAGGTAAGGAGAAAATATGTTCCCTTACTTTTTGGAGCCTTCGAAGCACAACCCCGCCCCACAAATAGCATGCAGTACATACCTTCATGGTGCAGCTACATGCTTCATTGTGGTGGAAGATAGAACAATTAAAACCTATTTATGGAATCTTATTAACATTGCTTATTGAAATCTGACCTTTAAAATGTATTATCCTTATTCTAAATCTTGAACTTTTAGAGTCATGTTTCAAGCTCTGTGCCATCTTCACAATTTCAAATAATCCACTTGCTACTAGCAAGGCTGTTTAAAGCACTCTCAGCTTTCTAAAAAAAAGACGAACTCTCATTATTTGGAACCTGCACAGCTTCTCTTCTTATACCATTTATTGTTCTCCTTATATACAACATATCTATCATTACTTCATGCATTCTATACATAATTTCCTTCTCATACTGTCATCCAACCGGCAGTAAACTGATCTGCAAGTCAAACTGTTCAGTAATATGCAAGTCTTCATCAGAAACATTAAAGAAAAAACCTACTGATGTCAGAAAACACTTTTGACCCTTAAGGTAAGCATAGGCAATTTTCCAGTTGTCCAGGCAGATGAATCACTATTAAAACAGGTGGATTTATTAAGCTCTGAAAAATTAGTGTTCATATTTATGCATTTCATTTACAAAACAAAGGGTATCTAAGTTCTAGTAAATGGTTTTACAGATGGAAGAGTTAAAGAATTAGATGCTCAAGGTGTTCTTTTGAGGGTAATGTGAAAGTGTATCCAATTCTGAAGAGGAAGAATAAGGAGATTATTTTGAATTAATACCTCTTCCTTGTGTATGTGAAATTCTTCCCTTTGCTGCTCCAGAATTTACTGCCCATTAACATCCTTGAGTAAGTTTAAGAATTAAGAGAGAAAAATTTCTCCTCATATCTACAACCATTCAAAATTTTATGAAACCACCCAGCCATATTTTATACCCCACAAGAGCAAAGTAAAGTTTACATTAGTGTCTGTCATGGGAACGTGGTCTAAGAACCTGATCATTTTATGCACCTTTCTATTTTTGTTCAATTCACTATGGTATTGTTTTTGAGTGGAGTGACTAGAACTACAGAATAAAGTCCTTAAAATGCATTCACACCATATATATTATATGCTATTTTTCACTGATGGAAGAGACAAAACAGAAGTGTTGGCTGGCATTCACGCTTATTCACCCATTTTAGGGAGGAATAAACCTATACTGCTTGCAATACAAGGCAAGATTTCTAGTATTTGCAAAATAGGAATTGTGTATTTTTTCCATCTTGGCATGACATTCTGGTCTTTGAACTCTTAGAATCATCCTAATAAGCAGCTCTGTAAAATTACTGACAATTGTACATAAGCTTTTTCAAAAGGTAAAGTAATACAAAAAAAACCAGGTCAGCAAAACATGAGGCAAGGTTAAAGTTTTTCTCAATAATTCAGAAAGAATCAGAAACTTTGGTAAGAATCAGACGGCCAATGTTTTTCCAACATGCAAGTTAACAGCTAAAGTGGACAACTTATTTATATTATTTCTATATGTTGTTCAAGTTAAACTGTTTTACTACAATTTAGCAGAATAGGAGTTTCTTCTTTCAGGTTACAGGCAGAGATGAAGATGTGAACAACTGTTGAAATAATCTACTCAATTTCTATCTGGCTCTTGCAAGAAGCTGCAGTCTACAGTGAACATGGTCTTCAAAAATATGTTATCAGGTCAAATACGGCAGCAAAGCATACTGGGAAAAGTCTATTCTGTACAGTCTAGTCAGAATTAGGGCCAATTAGTAGTTGGGAGCACTGTAGGTTAATTTTTAAACTTATGTCAAAATAAACATGACATTGATTCTTTAACTTTCAACAGGAATAAACCTCAATCATTTCAAGTAAAAGTCTTAGATTGTTTTACAATTACTGAGTAGATAGTGACACCAAGTGGCAAAAGGAGGCAAGGTTCAAACATTACATCATCATTCTGCCTAAATGCAAATACACGTTATATCCTCCTTAGGGTGGAGATCAGATGGCTGAAAGTTTATGAGTAGAGGTGCTTAAAATGGTGTTACACAGGCTATCTTTGTGCTTCTTCAGCATTTCTTTTTCTGCTAAGATATTGTTTATCCAAAATTTCTCACGGTGATGCACATGACTTTCAAAGCAACACAACACAGTCCTTGTTATCTGCTGGGGTTAGATACTGAATTATTGAGCCTATGGGAAATATAGGGTTAGGTGCAACCCTATGCCCTATACCATACGCCCTATGAACAATATGAACCTAAATCTAATAATACACTACTGTATATTGTTGTATTACATTTACTGTGTAATATTCTATATTTCAAGGGAAAACCCCCCACAGAAAATGAGCAAATGAAGGTGCACAGAAAAAATAAATTCAGAGAAAGCATTGCTTGGTTTTCCAAGCAGATTAAAAAAAAATTACAGTGCATTTCAGGCACTCTACCTGCTATAACAGAATAATATAACACAAAATCCCCCCCTCCAAAACCCATAGAAAACGAGCAGATTCAGGCAGTGTTTTCTCTGCCAGTACAGAGAAAACACTGCTAGGTTTTCCAAGCTCCCCCAAAGTGCAGCACAACACTAAGAAGCAGTCACAATCAAATTGGCTCTCACCTGAAATAGCACAGATCACAGGAGGAATTTTAAAAAAAAAGACTCTTATCTACTGGACAGAAAAACCAGGAACAGAAACAGAGCAAATGGACACAGCAGCACTCCCCAGGACAGCTAAGGGAACAAGAACAAACACAACAAAGGAAGAAAAGCAAAGACAGACCAAGGCAAGAGATCACTCCCGCTTTGCTTTTCTTCACTCACTGTGGTTTGAAATTTGCAGTTGCTCCCTTGGCTATCAAGTGTAGTTTGGGCGGGAGGGGGGGATTCACTGGCTGCCAGAAATTCTTTGTTTTTGGAGCTTTCTTTTGATCCTTGAAACACCAAGGCAGGAGAGGCAGGTATAGAAAGTCCTGAGAGACTACGGATATGGAGGAAAAGGAAGGTCGCGGGAAATCAGTATAGGTCACCAAACAGTCCCTCTTGGATAGGCGAGGTTGTGTGTAACTAGGATCGACTGTAACAAGAACCAGGGAAAGTGTTTATAAACAATTACTATCTTTTCTATGAGCACTTATCTCTCAACGCATCTCTGTACTGAATCCTACTCATAAATAGGATTTCCCGACAAAACAGGAAGTGGATTTTCCCCCCCCCTTTTAATAGCAGATTGAAGCTGCTGGGAGGGTTGCAGACAGGGTCACTGACTTGCAACATACAAGTCAGTAGAAAAAAACTCTTCCCTGCCCAGCAGCGGAACGATTATGAAGAGTGTGTTGCTGCCTCCCACAGAAAGACGTACACAGTTTCACAGTATAGGTACCACTATAGAACCACTGCTATAGAACAAAATATTTAAATTCGAGAAATCAAATAATGTTGATAAAAGAAGAAAACAACAAACATTGTTCAAGCAAATGGCATATCTTCGACTCTTTGAGCAAGCTGCTGCATGTTCTTCTGGAGTAGCCTGGAGATATTCAGTCTTGATGGAACAGAGAACCTGTCCCTCTGAACCAACTGAGGGGACAATTAATACAGCAGTGACAACGCCTATTAATATATTTGATACAGAACTGATCAGCAATTTGCTTTGGGGGCCAGGGACTAGTGCCAGGGATTCAGTGGAGGCCTTGTTGGCGCCGCTGCATTGCTGCATGGAGAGTTAGTTAAGATTTGGCTACCCAGCTCATTAATCCTAAATGACTAATATGCTGCAATGAAGCAACTGCCACCAACAAACTAGATGTTGACTTTCCCCACAAAGATGAAGATCTGGCATAGGTTCATTCTGTGCACATCTATCGGTATTGGTTAATAAACAGGAAATAAGTATGTAAATATCCAGTGGAGAGAACATCCTAATGACATAACCTCCAACATCCACACACATCCAATTATTCCTTATTTACATACATATAAATAATACATATATTTACATACAACATACATACCTCCATCAAGTTTTTCAGCTGAGATTTATAATCATTTAGCTCATTGGACAATTCCTCCTTTTTCACTTGTAGTTCATGTAGCTCTTTCTTTAAAGGATGCACTACATCATAGAACCTAGTCTAAAAAGTAGAAAACATACATACATTCCATTATTACTCATCAAAATAAGAAAAATGAGTATAAAACATTTCCTCTATATCCTCACTCTCACCTTCATTTTTGTGTCCTGTCCTCATTTATAAACCTATAAACAGAGCGTAAGTGTAGTCTATAAGTGTAAACAAAGCCTATAAATGTACAACTGACCCACTACCATGCTATAAAATATACTGCATGCTTGCATCATAAATTCAAATGTTTGTATTTTGTGTAATTAAAAAGAGAAAAATAAATGAGTGATACATTTCTCCATCTTCAAATTTGTGAATACTTATAAGAACATAAATGCACATCATTTCACCAACAGCACAATCCTATACAGTTTTATCCAGATGTAAGCCCACTGTGTTTAATCTCAGATATATACATTTAGGATTGCAGTGGAAGGCACCCAGATTCAGGCCTTAAGAACACTATCTGAAAGTTATGCACCTTTAATCATCTTCAGATTTCTATCTGACATGCAATATTCCAGCTATCCTTACATAGAGCACACCTTCTAGAGATATTACTAAAAATCTGTAAGAGAGGGCTCTTGTCTCTACTTGGCCAGCTAAGAGCTGGTGCAGGTCCAAGTAGAGGCTTGTGCAAGAGCAGTCAGGTAAATAAAAGAAACATTTACTTATCTCTCCCCTCCTACATTGTCTCTGGCAGCCTGCAGGATATAGTGGAGTTTATGACAACATTGCTGCACCTTGCAGACAGGTTTTAAAAAATGTATGTTTTTTCTTGCTCATTGTCCTAAATAAACAAGTTATTTTCCATTATCATGGAGTAAAGTTTGATAGATTGATGCTTCCAACGCCTTGCAGTCTTTTCACTGCTCACATAAGTACTTACGGATACGTATTCAGAAAGAGAAAGTTCATCTTCAGAAAGAGATTTTAGTTTGGCATAGTATTCATCAGTCAATTCTAGGTCACGCAAGCTGCGACGGATATCTCCGGCCCGTTCTCTTAACTGATGATTAGTCTCTTCTAGTTGCTTCTGGCGTAACAAGATGGTTTCCATTTCCTGCTTCATTAGTTCTTGATATTTGCTAAGGAGAAAAGAAAGACATCATCACAAATATATGTTTTTATTTGCCCAAATAAGCTTTTCCTATAAAGATGAGAACCATTTTCCTTTGAACTCCGTGTTTCAGAAACTCCAAAACACTAATACCCATTAACCTTATTAAAAATTGTATCTATATGAATAGTTGCTTTGCTCATTACAAGCAGATTGTTTCATTTGTAGAAGCAAGTCTAAATATTATAGCAGACATGCACTGCATTACAGATCTTTTCAGCTTGACCAGAGCATCATCAGCCTGGGCAAGTACCTTTTTTAACCCCTTTTCATTGAATCATAGAGAAAAGTTCTGTATAACTTGAAAACATAGTTGTAGGATTTAGAAATTAATCAAATACAAGATACTGCTTCACTTGGTCTTTAAACCATCAACATTACCAAGAGCCCAATCCTATGCAACCTTACTGAGAAGTTACATCACATTCAATGTTAACTGCCTTGTAACTGTATTTGGTATTCTGCCCAAGATTGTCACTGAAAATCTTTCATAAAGTGAATTAAAACAACTTGTTTTAGGGCTTAGTACAATATTTCCATGGCATGTGTTGTATTTAAACAATTGCAAGGAAGTTATTAACCTGCTCCACATACAATCCCTAAAACGCAATTTCTGAGGGTAGCAAATGGGCAGGAGGCTAAAGGGAAATCCTCAATTGCATGGTGCTGCAAACCATCTGTATTAGAATCTATATAAGTACTAGTGGGTCCTCGTAGCCACGGATTCCGCAGCCACAGTTTCAATTAACCATGGATTGGCCCCACCTTTATTCTTAATTTGGGTCGCTAAAAATATTTCTTACTCGGGGAAGGGGAGAGAAGGAGAGAATCCTATACTTAACATATGGTTTTATCCACAGTTTCAGGAATCCACAGTTTCAGGAATATATCCCCTGCAGATACTAAGGCATGCCTGTATCTGCAAGAGTGAATTAACTGTTTGAAATGTAAATATTTGTTAGCTGTCTTGGGTCTGTTTTATAAGAGAGAAAAGCATGATATAAATATTTTAAATAAACAAAAAAATTGCAGAAAGGAAACTATTGTGCTTTATTCCCTTCTTCTGAGTTCAGACTACATTAATTTTGATATCTTTATTTTCATACCGAGCATCTTCTTGCTGTAATGCCAACTGGTTGTCTAGTCGTAAAGACAGCAGCTGTTTCTCATGGAGAGCATCGTTAAGTTTCTCTTCAAGTTCTTCATTCTGAAACAGATAATTATACAGTACCAAAAAAAACTGAGGAGTTATTGAAGCAAACTAAATGCAGATTTTTGTGAAGGTTTAGGCTATGTGAAAAATTAAGGCATACAGCCTTAATTACAATACTAAAAAAACACAAGCAGATAAATACAGCAAATTAAAACATCCTTACATCAATTAAAAATAGTAGCTGATTAAAACAGTCATTCATTAGGATAAGGACAAGAGGGAAGTTGCATATCAGAAATGATAGCTGTCTGGCAGAACTTCAAGCTTTTCCCTCTGCCAGTTTGGGCATTTCGGGTATGCTTTCTCGAAAGTCAGTTTGGGACTTTCTCTCCTGAATCTGAAATGTTTTACAAACATGGGCTAAAATGAACTAGTGTGCCTTTTGCCTGAAGAACTACACTGTGGAAACCACACATAACCACTATCCAAAGAGTTACTCCAAACTACTTCAATCTGTCAAGAAACCTTTGTAATTTTTTCCCTTTGAACAACAGACACTATCTTGTCCATTATTATGTGAAACACCACTTCTGAAAAACACTCCCATTTCTAAACAAGTTTATCATGCAGTCACTGCATCATGACCCACTTCCAGGTTACTATTTCGAGGGTGCCCCAGGACTCTCCACACACCTAGCACTACAAATGGTAAAATAAGCCCCTTCGCCCAGGATAGCAGCACAATCCTGGGGATTGTGTTGCTGCCTTTTCCCCATCCCTGCCACTACTTACAAGGCTTCCTACTTCAGGAACCACTACTTTAGGGGGTTAATGCTGAACACTATGTCGTTTATCACTTTAAGAATAGAATTACGGCATTTATGCTTCAGCCTGCAGGAACTATGCCAAATGTGTTATTAGCTTTAAAAAACTTGGATCAGGACAATCAATCAGGAAAGTACTTCAATAGTTTTGATGGAATAAAATCTACACCAGAAATTTGTTTTTATAATTTGGTAACACTTTAAGATGAGACTAAGAGCACAATCCTAACCTAGAGTTAGGTTGGCATAATTAGGCCAGCAAAGTTTGGCCGGTACAAGAGTCGCTGTAAAGTATGTTTGGACAACTTTCAGAGTCAGAGAGGCCAGCACACAGACGTGCGCCATCCCTTCTGACTCCAAGAGTGGTTCAAACATATTTTATGGTGGTTCTTGTGCCAGCCAAACTTTGCTGGCCTAACTCTGTTAGGATTGGGCTCTAAACCTCAGCTTGAGTAACTGGGTTCCATGCAAACAGGCTTCCCGTTGTGGGGCTAGACATATTTTCAGAATTAGTTGATGATAATGCCTTTATTAATGCTTTTTAATAATGGTCTTTTTTAAATTTTTAGGCGAAAAGGTTATATGTCTTAAAAGCCACCAACAATTCTTTTTGCATTCTTAAAGTCAAGGAACGTTTTTCTAAATTAGCCTAAAACTGCTTCACAAACAGCCTTTTCTGTAAGCTGCGAGGCTGCACACCTGCAGTTCAAGGCCCCACACAGCTTCCCTCTTGGAGCTCCAGAGCTCGGTGATTATCACCAAGTGGTCCAGAGCTGCTCCCTTGCAGACACTGTATGGCTCCATACATTTCCTTCAAACGTTAAAGGGAATATTGTTAAAGAAAAGAAACTTATTTTACAAACAGACACTGCCATGTCCCCTTGTGACCAAGGCAGACATCATCTTAGATGAATGAAACTTAACTTTACTTTTTTTGCCTGTAAACCACTTTGTGAACTTCTTGTTGAAAAGTGGTATATAAATCCACTTTGACTGATTGAAGCACATCTTAAATGTAAATGTTTTTTCACATTTTTAAATGTGCTATTTTAGACTGAATTTAGATGAATGACTTTGACTAGACAATAAACTGTACTAGATATTTACTTGGAAGTCACTTCTATTGCGCTTATTGGAGCCGATTGCCAAGTAGACATGTTTAGGTAGGGCTGTAAGATAACTCTCACAGAACACAAAAGTCAATTCCTACCTTGCCTCTTGAGTGTAGACAATGTACTTAACATGAAAAACTGACTAGGGGCAGGTAAGAGGAGGAACTAGGTGGAGGATCAGACCCATGAGAGGAGTGGGGACAGCAACCGCTTCTGCCACTATAGCTTGACCCCTCTTGTGAGCTAGGTGGCCCGACATAGGTCTCCTCGACTTTGTGCCCACTCAAAACACAGGTGCAGAGCCGAGGAGACCTACTGGCACCACTGCGGTGTTACATGGGGTAAGGGAGCAAACATTCCCTTATCCTGAGGAGGCCCAAAAGGTAGTGCTCACAGGATCCAGCTGTTGCAGTTTTGGTACCACTGGAGTCATGGGCACTATGGGGATTAGGATTCGGCTGCTACACATCTTGTAGATGAATACAGCACAGTCACATTTCTAGAACACAAACAAGGATAAAAACATTACACTATGAAAGTCATAATGGGTTTTTGCTAGAGCAATTGTTTTGAAAGGTAACTGACACAGAATAATTATTTGCCACCCACTTTAACAAGCACACAAATAAAAATGAGATCTTACTTTTGTCAAGTATTCCACTTTCAAGTTATCTAGCATTAAGTTCTTCTGGGAAAGCTCTATTTTCAGCAGCTGAAGGTTATGAAGCAGTTCCTTCTTCTCAATCAGATGTCTAGTAATTTTTCTATCACCTTCCCTTTCTTCAGAGGATGAAATCTCATCAGTGGGTATTGTGGTCTCCAAACTAATATCTTCAGATTCCAAAGAGTTGGAAATGTTAACTTTTTTAGATTCCCTAGAACTTTTTCGTGACATTTTGTGTGCAAAGATTTTTCTATTTACAGTTCACGCACCTTAGGAAGAAAAATAAAAAGGGCTGGTAAGTGTAATGTTTTAAAAAAAGATGTTACACAACATCTGGGAAACAGCAATCCTCTATTCAATAGCTACATGATTACATATCATAGCTGATACTCTGGAAATTACCTATTATGAACAAATATTCAACAAGGAATTCATGCATTAATGAACAGATTATATGTGAACAACATTTGTCAATATCGCAAAAGTCAAATATCCATTCAGCAGTAAAAAATCACAAGTAAAATTCTTCTTTGGATAAAATTGGATTATTTCTCAGCCATTTTCCAGTAGCAAAGTGAGTCAGGGAGAAAAAAGCCTTTCCAGCATTCCATCTTCCCATATTTTCAATATGACTGCTCTAGGTGTTTTGCAACCCACTTGAAATTGGCTCATGACCCACAGTTTGGGAACTACTGCTATATACATTTCCTTGGGAACAAATCCCATTGGGCACAATGGGACTTACATTTGAGTACACATGCCAAAATTGCTCAGCTAGTGAATAATTAGTTTTGCAGAGAACCACTCCGAGAAGGGTGTGAATTGTATAAAGGGCCAAAAATCCAAATGTGACATTCTGGCAAACCCCATCCTTAAAACTACCTCTCATGTCTTACCTCTCCTTTGATACTATTTAGGCAATTGGTGATAGCACCTCCCATCAGACATGTGGCCTGATGGCAGAGGTAGCCACGGATGTCTTTATCCAGTTTCAGCTGGTGTGCCAGTTGTGACCTTACCTGAAACATTGATTCATGCAGTGGTGATACCGAGACTTGATTATTATAATGTGCTCTCCGAATGGCTGTCTTTGAAGTTTGGAAATTTCAATTAGTGCAGAATGCAGTGGCCCAGTAATGGGGGCAAAGGGGTTTGAGTCGGACTGCTTCTATCTAGGCTGGCTGCCAATTCATTTCCAAGGTCAATTTAAAGTGCTATTTTTGACTTTTTAAGCCTTTTACGGCTTGGTATCTTTACACGCATCTTAAAAACCACCTTCTTCCATTGAAATGGCCGTGCCAGTTTCTGCAGTTGGACTGGAGACAAGAAGAGGGAAGGCCTTCTATACAGTGGTATCTCAGCTATGAAACTATCTCTCAAAAAAAACCAACACAGATATCTCTCTATTGGCCTTCCTGCAAGGGTTAAAGACTTCCTTATTTCAGCTTGGTTTCACCTTTTAAAAATGATTATATTGGATTTATATAAGCGTGTTTTATTATGTGTATTTTAGTTGCAAAGGTCCAAAGGCCAAGCCTTCTCTGAAATGGTGACACAACTACAGAATTCCCTTCTAGGGAAACTAAGAACTGCACCCTCCCTCATGGCATTCGGTAAGGGCTCAAAACCTTTATTTTTATCTTGTGTTTGAGTAATGCATTATTGTCTGTCCCTTAGTTGCCCCCCCCCCATTTGGTTGTATTGCCCTTATTATGTGATTTCTTGTTATATTGCATATTTATTCTGAAATTGTAAGCAGCCTTAAAAATGTGCTCTGGTATAGGAAATAAATCCTATAGGGTATAAATCTTTTAAATAAATAAATGGTAATAATTTTTAGGGACGTGATGGTGCAGCGGATTAAATTGCTGCTGCTAGGCTTTCTGACCGGAAGGTTGGGCGTTCAAGATTGCACGACAGAGTGAGCTCCCATCACTTGTCCCAGCTCCTGCCAACCTAGCAGTTTAAAGCACCTAAAAATGCAAGTAGATAAATAGGGATCACTTTGTTGGGAAGGTAACGGCGTTCCGTGCGCTACGGCGTAGAGTCACGCCGGCCACACTACCACAAAAGCTTGTCCTCAGACAAACGCCAGCTCTACAGGATTAGAAACGGAGATGAGCACCACCTCCTACAGTCAGTCTCGACTAGACCATTCAGTCGTGGGGAAACCATTTTTTAATGACAATTTTTTAAAAAAAGTGTTAGCCACCTGAATTCTCTGGTTGACCAAAAGAAAAAAAGCAGACTATAAATACATAAATAAATAAGAAACATTTCGAAATATTAGCCAACCTTAAAGGGCTGTTGAAATGATCCCTGTCTCAATAGATTTAAAAGAAACAAGTACTGAAAGTACTGCATAAATGTTCCAACAATTCTTTAGTACCTCTCACAAGCAAGCAAGCATGTGTGTGAATGGGAGGGGAAAAAAGCAGGAAACTTTTAGAGGACGAACAACGTCCAAGCTGGAGCATTTCTACCCTCCAACGGTTAACTCACCAACACAGACACCACGCCCGTTTCTGGAATCAGTCACGCTGCGAACCGTATACAAGAAAGATCTGAGAGAAAAGAAAAGGCTGACACTGTTATTATATATACTGAAGACTTCCTAATTACTCACCTTAAGCCCTCCAATTATTCAACTGCGCATGCGCCTCTTGAAAGCCCCGCCGATGCAACTTCTGTTCCAATGTAACTAAGGCAACAAAACCGATGCCACAAAGGTTCGAACGCAATCACCACCACGGCGCTCCTCTTCCAGTTCTCCCGCCCTTTCGCAGTGCATGGCGGGAGGATGAAGATCAAAACAGGAAAAGGAGTGTAACCATGGTAACCATAGATTTGAGAAAGCACGTGACATAGACGGAATTTCCGGTATTAAATAGAAAGTAGCTTTTGATTGGCCAAGAATTGGCTCACTATGATGCCTATCTAGCCTTTCATCTATGCGCTGAAAAATTCCTATGCAAGTTCTTCCGGATGCCCCTATCCTGTGCACATGGCGACATTAAAAGAGAAACCGGAAGTTATGCGTATATCTAAAGCGACTCTATCTTGATCTTTACGGTAGCTGGGGGTGCCCATCGTTCTCTAGTCGCTTAGACGCAACCTCCTTGCTTACACGGGTCTTCTTGCCTTTCCCAGGGTGTCTGACGCGTAGTGCATTCTGGGAGGTGACGGGCTAGCTCGTTGTAGTTGTCCATCCCCGCGTGCTGTTTTGTTTTCCTCTCCGGCTGGGTCGCGAGGCCGTAGGTAGGGAAGATGCTGACCTCGCGCACTTTCCTGAAGAGGACGCGCTCCGGGGCCGTGATGAAAGTGGTGCGCGAGCATTACCTGCGCGATGACATCTCGTGCGGGGCGGCCGCCTGCAGACTGTGTGGCAGCTCAGGCCAGGAGGATGGCCAGGCGCCCCAGTCCCTCCTGGAAGCCCAGCCCAGTGGGGCCGCCAGCAGCCTCTGCCCCGACCCTCACTACCTGCTTCTGGACGCCAATTTACTCTTGCACCAGGTAAAGGGTTGCGTTGTCCCCAGAGTCGGGGCAAGAGAGGACTTGGCGGGGTGGCCCATAGCTCAGCAGAAGCAGCTCCCTGTGTCTTTGCTAGAAGTTAACTTTACTCTTGGCGCCTTTAGTCCCTTTTAAGTCATAAAGCATAACAGGGTTACTAGATACAAACTGGGACAGAGTGCCTGTGTCTTTAGGTATTGAATAGAAGAGGGAATTTGGATAGATGCAGCTTTTCATGGAAGGGTTTCAAAAGCTGCATTGATCAAATTCCCTCTTCTATACTATTGTTAAACATATAGGCATTCTGCCCCCATTTGTATCTGGTAACCCTAAGCATATGCAAAAAAGCTACACTGTAGAGTGTGTGCAAGTGTGCCTCCATAATCTCTCAGTTGGAAAAAGGAGCAGAAATGTTTCTGGACCCAACTCAGGGTGCTGGTACTTACCTTTAAATGCCCTTTTTGTCTTTTCCTTCTAGATTGATATTGTTGAAGATCCAGTTATTAGAAATGTGATCATTCTACAGACAGTTTTACAGGAAGTACGGAAGCGAAGTGCACCAGTATACAAGCGAATAAAAGATGTAATAGCTAATCCTGAGAAACACTTCTATTCCTTCACTAATGAACATCATAAGTAAGCATCATGTGGGCAGTAATACAGATATATACTTCTGTAGGTTCATTTACTAAAAGCAAGTAGTAGCAGTTTTTTAAAAAATAGTCACTATTGCAGAGTGTGGCATTTTTCATCTTGTACAAAACTGTCATATTAACCTGGAATTCTTTTTCTATGGTGGTGCAGAACCATGCTGTTCTACAATTATTGAACGTCTTGGACTCTGCTTAGAAACTATCTTGATCATAGAATGTTTTTGGTATTTTACCAAATTCTGTCTCAACTGGAATTTGTGATGGCTTTACATGCCTATGTGATGGATTTACATGCCTATTCTGCATAAGTATGTCTCATGCCTTTTATTTGAGTTTTATTCTGCCTTCCTTCCCCCATTCTGGAGGTTGTTGTGTATTGCTGGCCTTGTGATGCATTTGTGGCTTCCCGGCATGTATCTCAAGTCTTAGTGGCCATTTCAAGCTCCTTTTCAAAGTTTGGAATCGTCATCCCATAATCCATTAAATTTTGAAATTCCACTTGAATTGTCATTTGAACTTGGGAAAAGAAATTTGGCTACACTGTTATATATGTGGAATTAGAACTAGATTACTCCATCTCTAAAACTGTGGATTAATTCATCCTATTCAACAACTAAATAAGTGATTTCTCTCTCTCCTTTTTTCTTCTACCACCAGAGAAACATATATAGAACAAGAACAAGGGGAAAATTCTAATGACCGCAATGACAGAGCCATCAGGTTGGCAGTAAAATGGTACAATGAGCATCTGAAGCAGGTGCAGACTGAAGAGAAGATGCAAGTCGTCTTGCTTACAAATGACAGAAGAAATAAAGAAAAAGCTCTGGAAGAAGGAATAACTGCTTATACATGTAAGCCTTATGGTCCAAACCAAAGACTTGCGGCAAACCATAGATTACCCCTTCTCCGGACTATTCCAAAATCTGGACATTTTTGTCCAATAGTTTTTTATTTTTCTGTGGTGTGAACACTGGAAGGTTTTGTGCTCATTGCAACGCACACACAGGCTATAACTTCTCTGTTCTGCTCTGTGGTATGTATCTGTACAGACATTGTTGAAAAATGTCAGAGAGGCAGAAGACACCCATATGGGTAACATTGGAAAGAGCAAGGAATAGAATTTCTCATTATATTTATGCAATTATTCAAAAAATCCATGCATCTTCCCGTCCCATGTAGTCCGGATAAAAGATTTTCAACCAGTAATGCAAAATTTTAATATTTAAATTGTTGCTATTTAAATTATTACTTGGTTTATGACTTATTTTGTGTGTGTGTTGTAGGTGAAGAATACATAAAGAGTCTGATAGCAAATCCTGAACTTGTGGATCGACTTGCTTCCTTGAATGATGAAGAGGTACATTTTAGATTTCTGATTTAAAGATTCTGAAATACAAATGGCTTGTAGTGTAGCCTTCTAACCGTAGAAAGCTTACAACCAAGCCTTGTTAAAATGTTTTCTTGCAGTAATAAAAAAAAACTCACAGCACAATCCCAAATGATGGTTCTGCTGGTACAGCGGCTGCTGTGCCAATCCAGAGTGTAACAAACATGCCTGTAAAGCATGTTTGCAACTACTACCAACAGAAACTCCTTCACCAGCCCTTTTCAAAGGCAGAGATCCCTTTTTTGCTGGCAGAGATCAGGAAAGTGGCGAGCGGCGCGGGGACTTGGGAAGGGCGAGAGGGGGTATTTTGAAGCATGGGAGGACAGAACAGGGAAAGATTGAGGTGGGGTTGGCAGAGGAGGTCACCATATCATGTCCTCCCTTCCAGACCTGAACAGACCGATATGGGGCTGCTCAGACTTGGCACAGGTGATTTAGCTGGCACAGATCAAAATAGCCCCAATGGGCAGGCTGGAGCATTATTTGGGGTAAGGAAAAATATCTCCTTACCTTGAGGATGTCGCCAGTGTGCTCCTTACCTGCGCTGGATATGGCGTGGGCCTAATGGCCTTGCAGCATCAGCACAGGTTAGGACTGGGTGCCTGTATAGAATTTGTATGTTGACCGCGATTTGCGCTATTTGACAGCATCTGAGGCAAGAAGCAGAAGGGAGGTGGAGAAGCTGAAAATAGCTGCGAACAGAGCCACTGAGTGTATGAAAATTACAGGTGGATTGTCCATAGTATCTGGAAAGCAGAACCACAATTAAAAAAAATAAAAGCTAAGGACAACTGCACTCTCTAATCCTAGCGCCCACTCTAAAAATTATAGATAATTATCATTTTGTGTTGCTGTAAAACTTGAGATAATTATGTTCTGTTCATGGTTGCAACAGTGTGAAACTTGCTGTTATTTAATCAGGTTTTTTGAACTTCATTAGGATTGATTTTATTTGTCAGTTTCAGTTACATAATTGGTAACCTTGTTAGTATTGTAAGGAAGTTTTGATCAGTGGTTCTCAAACTTTTTTGCACCAGGACGCACTTTTTAGAATGACTATCTGTCAGGGACCCACCAAAAATGATGCCATGGCTAGAAGTTTCATCATGTGGCGCCAGAATGCAGCAATAAGTTGAGTTATTTCTCAGCCATTTTCCAATAGCAAAGGGAATCAGAAAGACAAAAGTCTATTTTAAACCTTGACACAAGCAAAACAACCACACAGCCCTCCCCTTTTCCAGCATCCCAACTTCCCACATTTTCAATTTGGCTGCTTTAGGTCCTTCATGGTGCACCTGAAATTGGTCCACAACCCACTGGTGGGTCCCGACCCACAGTTTGGGTGCCACTGGTTTAGATGTTTAACCTGAGCATACTTAGATGCAAGTGCAGCTATAGATTCAACTTGTGTTTAAATGTCTGTAGGGTAAGGGAGGATTTCCAAAAATTGTATCAGTGGTGTGGAAAAATCTCTCAGGCTTAGTTGACTACAGCCTTATCCATTTGAAAGTACAGTGGGCCCGCTATATGCATGGATTCAGAACCTTTGGATTTAAGTATCCATAGTTCTGAACGTGCAAAGGAGAGCCCCACCTGAACTCGCTGATCTGCTCTGGTCAGATCCGGAGAGTTTTCTGAGACCCGAAAATGCTGCGGGCAACTTCCTAAAATCTCTGCAGGCCTCAGAATGGCCATGGGGTCAAGAAAAGCCTATTACCCCAAAAATAGGAAGTGATTTTTTTTCCTTATAAGGCATTCAAACACCTGGGGAAGCCCCTACAGGTTTCCTTTCCTGGAACAGAAATCCCACAGAAAATGGGGGCCTTCCTATACTGCACTTTGTGTGTATATTTCTTTGAAAAGAAAGATTAAGGCTACAGTCTTTTATGTGCGTTTACCTGGGAGTAGGTCCCATTGAACTCCATGGGTCTTACTTCTGAGTAAATATGTATAGGATCGAGCTGTTAGTCAATGCAGTGATTACCTGTTTTAATTTCCAGTTTTGATAATTTATTTTTAGTTCCGTAACATATATTTTTCTGTTCTGCCCCAGCCAACAGCTGTGGGTTTTTTTCTGTTCTGCCACAGAAGTTGTTGTTAAACGTAAACTAGTGAATGTTTAGAATCTTATATTTTTGTGTTTGGGTTTGACTTCTTTTAGAAGTTGAATTGTTTTGTAATTTAGTGCCCTTGATCATTACTGATGATAGTTAGGTGAAGACCTCTCTCCCATACCTTGTAAGGATCCATTTGAACACTAATTTTGGTTCTATTATTTATAAAGTATTGCTGTGGAATTTTGCAGTGGAACTCATGTGGTGAAATAATGTTTATAAGTAACGAGCGAGCTGTTTCTTATATGTCCTTATTACTGTTACAGAATGAGATAGAAAGTGGAAGAATCATTTTCTCAGAGCATCTTCCCCTCAGCAAACTGCAACATGGCATAAAGTCTGGCCTTTATCTTCAAGGAACCTTTCGAGCCAACAGAGATAATTACCTTGAAGCTACAGTTTGGGTTCATGGAGATGGAGATGAGAGAGAGGTTTGTTTGCTACACAATTGCATATGAAATCTTTTTCTGGGGAGAGTAGTTTTTTGTAGGCAGGTGTTCTTGTCTGACTTCGAGTATTTTACATAGTTAATGAAGGCAAGCAGTTGGGATGGGAAGAGTGGCAGATGAGTGTGCGTGGTTTTCAAAAAATAGTTGCTTACTATTTTATAATTTTAGTTCTCAAACTTGTAATTTTGGCTCCAAAAACTGGCTCTTATAAAATTCACCAGGACTTACTGCTGTGTAAAAATTCTTAGGATCATTTAAAGCTGAATTGATGATATCAACTGCTCTTGCATCTGAATGTATCTGGTTAAGATTGGGCTGCAATTTTCCTTACTATTTATATTTACATTTTAGCACCTACACTAAAGGGTTCAAGCTTTGACATGAACATAGCACATTAAATGTCATTCCAGAGAATGTCTTGACCTTTGAGTAGGTTTTTTGGAGGGGCAGTTTGTGGCCTCAAGCAGATTCCTTGGATTGTTTTTAGATTGCTATAGTTTATTCTTTATAGGATATCATTATTTTTTCCCTATTTTTACAGCCATCAGCATTATTTTCAGAGGTTTAATCTCACACTGTTGTGTGTCATGATGTACAAATCTACAAATCAAATGACAGGGATAGAAGTGTGGTACTGTATGCCAGTGTTTTATATAAATATACATTGCTTTATGGGGTTCATTGTGCCTGTGCAAGCAAGACACTTAACCATTTTTTTTTATCCTTGAGTATACCTAAACTTTGTTTAGATCTATATATCTAAACAAAGGAAGTAGTCATGGTTGTCACAGTAGTCAAGTAGGAATGGTTTGAATTGAGTTTGCAAAACTGGCAGTGGAGTATTGATCTGCACTGAGCAAACCATATTTAAGGCAGTATCCCTGCCTCTCTGCTTGCAGGGTGCCAAATGTGTCTTGCTGGGATCTTTCTTCAGTGGCAAGTCTTCTCTTAGCCAGCTATGTTTTTGTACATGTTTGGGATTTTATGCAAGGTTAAAGCATAAAAGCTATGTGCATTATTGTACTGGATAACCTGCAATTTTGCCCAACATACAACAGCCTATGCAGGTTTCCCCCTGTTATATCAGACATTTTTGGAATAATTACAGCCTTTCTTTTGGGAGAGTTTGCTTTCTTGATCTTGGTGACCTCTGTGGGGGATGGAAGGCTAGGATAAACATTTCTTCAATAAATAATTTAATTTGAAGCCTGAAACTTCTATTGGTCAAGTTCGTGACTTCATGAAGTGATTTCATTAATGTTTAAATCTGTATATTTTCATGGTAACAGATAATAATACAAGGACTTAGAAACTTAAACCGAGCAGTGCATGAAGACGTTGTAGCAGTGGAGCTCTTGCCAAAAGATGCCTGGGTTGCACCATCCTCTGTGGTCTTGCTTGATGAAGAGGGTCAGAATGAAGATGATGGAGAAAAAGAAGAGGGAGAAAATAGTGTATGCCATGAACATGCCAGGTTTCTCTGTTCTTTTGCACCTACGCTTCTCAACTTAGCAATTAGTCCTGCCCATTTGCTAATCAGTTATCGACATGTATATAGTCTCTGATATGCAAACCCAGGACAAAACAAGAAATCTTTCAGTATGTGCCTGAGGGCTCAATCCTAACATGGAGTTAAACCATCACCGTTAGATCAGCAAAGTTTGACTGACACAAGGACCACCGTAAATTATATTTGGCCTATTCTTGGAGTCAGAGAGGCCAGCATACAAACAGATGTGTATCATCCTCCTTGACCAAAGAGTGGTCCAAACATGCTTTACGGTGGCCCTTGATCTGGCCAAACTTTGCTGACCTAACTCCAGTTTATGATTGTGCTCTAATTGTGCCTCAGGTTAGGATTCAGATCCCCAGAGTTTCATGTGTCATATTTAAAAGCACCTTTCTTGCTAAGAAGATGACATAGGGGTATGCTTAGTGAAACTTTCAGATTGAGGGGGTGGGGTGTTCAATAAAATTTGAAGGAGCAAATTTAGATCTTGGTACAAAATGTAATCTTGAGTTTGACACAGGATTGTGCATATTTATTTTATTCCTGTTAATCATGGGAAGGATCATGGTACTCAGCAGATCACCATTGCTTGACCAGTGGAAAACTTCCATTGGTTTTTCACGTTCTTCTTGATAGTTGAGCCTACACGGTCTAATAATTTCTGTAGCTATTAGGTCTAGGAATGAACTTCTAGTTTTGCTGTCTTTCTGATGCAAGCCAAAATACTCAGGATTCTTATTACTGCATATGGCACAAAATTATGTGCTTGTGCAGAAATATCTGGGCGCTCTATGGGAGGCTTGTAGAAAGAAGGATATTCAAGTGATGTCATAATATAGCATGTGACATGGAATGTTATATACTACCTTTAACCATGGAAAGTTACCCTCCCTAGTTATCTTTGTTGCATATATTGGAAGTTTGAATGTGATCGCTTTTTTTTCTTAAATACCTAGCTGAAAACATCTGTGAACAAGAACATGTTGCGACCAACTGGCAGAGTTGTGGGTATTATCAAAAGAAACTGGAGGCCTTTTTGTGGCATGCTTTCTAAATCGCACATAAAAGAGGTAAACAAAACTGCAGTTGAATTACTTCAATAGTTTTTTTTTTTCTCAATTTAATGAGCTCCTGTATCTACTTCTAACAGGCAAGACGGCATTTATTTACACCAGCTGATCGTAGAATCCCTCGAATCCGAATAGAAACGAGGCAGGCGTCGGTACTTGAAGGACAAAGAATTATTGTTGCTATTGATGGTTGGCCTAGGAATTCAAGATACCCTAATGTAAGTCTGAATTAAAAATGCAATCTGTTCTTGATTGACCCTGAAGCATTAGCAAATCAACTTTAATAATCAAATCATTAGACAGGTGGTTAGCCTGAACCTGTTTTGCTAGATGTAGTAGTTATGCACGGACAGCGTGCAGCCTGTAGACCTGCAGAGCCTACCGGTCTGTTCTCAAAATTACTGTTCACTGTTGGGATCCAGTCAGCTTTTTGCATTAAAATGAACAGACTAACAGTCAGGTTCTCTGCATGCTTGCTTGGAAATAAGTTTCACTGAGTCCAATAGGGCTTACTTCCAAGTAAGTGTACATCATTAGCTTAAAGTAGTTTTTATCGTCTTTAATTCTACTATTTTCAAATGTATTTTTTCTAGGGTCATTTTGTAAAGAATTTAGGAGCTGCTGGAGACAAGGAGACTGAGACTGAAGTCTTGTTGCTTGAACATGATGTTCCTCATCAGCCTTTTTCTCAAGCTGTACTTAGCTTTCTGCCCAAAATGCCATGGAGTATTACTGACCAGGTACAATAACATCACTAATTGCAAACAGAAACACTAATTGGCTCACATTACTTCTCTCTCTTGGCATTAGAATACATTTTTTTTATTGCGGTGGGAAGAGAGAATAACAAGGGAAAAGGAAAATGACTTTTCAGGAAATGGGAAACTTTAAACTCCATTTTACTTCTGCCTACCCACAAAGATTAATTCTCCCTCATACAATTAGTGCATGATCGTCAACTTTTTAAGTAGACTAGACTAGAACCAGCCAGTGATTTTGTGGAGAGCAAAATTCTTATCTGCCAGTTTCAGTTATGGTTTCTTATCTATGATATTTAGCATTAACTAGTGGTCTGCGTTCTACTTCTTTTAGATCGATTTATTGCATGAAAGAATGTTTGTTGTTCCAGAAAATAATGGCTTCTCTTTAAGAGTTCATTTATACTATTTTGCTTACTATGTTAATTGATCCTTCTGATTCAGTCTTGTATTCATTATGCTCTGCATAGTAATGTGACATCTCTTCTGTATTTCTTATCCTTTTTGGCATCACTTTGCTCCTGTTTTTTACTCTGTACTTTTGGTAACTGTACCTACCATACCATACTATTCCTTATATCTAAAAACGTTGGGCTTATGTCTGTTTAATTTTGTTGGCCTTTAAGGTGCCAAAGACTTAGTTTTGCTTTCCCAGGCTAATAATGGCATATGCATCTGGCATTCCATTGTTACTAACCTTAATTACACAATTCATAATTAAGAATAAAAAAATAATGGTATAACATTTTTTGGTAATGATCATAGTTGTATTTCTGAAGTAATAGTTTAAAAACTCTGTTGGGGAAAAAATTTCAGGATATGAAATTGAGAGAGGACCTCAGGCACTTGTGTGTGTGCAGCGTAGATCCTCCTGGCTGTACTGATATTGATGACGCACTGCACTGTAGAGATCTGGAAAATGGAAATCTGGAGGTAAGTTCAAGCAGATTTCAATAAATATGGACACACATTTTTAAGTGTACATCCCACCTTTCCAACGGCATACTGAGGACCACCAATTTTGCATTTTAACAACTAAGTTGTTAAACTCAAATTATGCAAATAAAAAAATATAGAAATATAGCAGTATTCAAATTAGGTAATTAGGATATAATAACTTGAGGGAACTAGTCAGCATTGAGCTTTTAGAAATTTCAGCTTGAAAAAGAAATCATGGAAGAGCAATGCAAAAAATGGAACATAGACAACCACAGTCTAATTGGAATACTCAAGGAAAAATTGTTGCACACGGAGCATTCAGTGCTTTTAAATACGGGGGTGTATCTGCAGATCCTGTTTCTGCAGATGTGGGGGGCCTTCTCCCCATCCAGTAGACCCCAACCCACGTGCCCATTAAATCATTTTTAAAAGTTACCATGGTGAAAATTGGCTTGTTTCAGCATTTTAAAATATACAGAGGGAAGCAACAGGAACTTTTTAAAAAACATTCCAGTTGCTGGAGGCAGCCTGCAAAGCGCTTATCAAGCTTTGCCTAAAGAAGACTACATACCTGGTAGGTTGGGCTTTTAACTATTTAATGGGTAAACGGGGCTGGGGGAAGAAGCAGTTTCTGTAGTCGCAGGGGGGTGTCTGTGGGGATGGATATAGGCATGCCTGTATTCTGAACGTAACTTGCGTTTGGTGTGTTGAGTTACTGTACATAATTAAGAACCAGCAGTTACGTATTACCAATGATTAGTTAGTATATTAATGAAGAATGGCTAACTATATCATTAATGAAGAATGGCTAACTATATCAT